>SDVV010038182.1:0-10760 GCA_016164225.1 Gammarus roeselii
TACCTCTGACGGCACGACCATCAACTTACTGTGCAGGCTGCTGCCATCACCATCAGCTATCGGTGCATCTGACGGCACGACCATCAGCTTACTGTGCAGGCTGCTGCCATCATCATCAGCTGTCGGTGCCTCTGACGGCACGATCATCAGCTTACTGTGCAGGCTGCTGCCATCACCATCAGCTATCGTTACCTCTGACGGCACGACCATCAACTTACTGTGCAGGCTGCTGCCATCACCATCAGCTATCGGTACCTCTGACGGCACGACCATCAACTTACTGTGCAGGCTGCTGCCATCACCATCAGCTATCGGTGCATCTGACGGCACGACCATCAGCTTACTGTGCAGGCTGCTGCCATCACCATCAGCTATCGGTGCATCTGACTGCACGACCATCAGCTTACTGTGCAGGCTGCTGCCATCACCATCAGCTATCGGTGCATCTGACGGCACGGCCATCAGCTTACTGTGCAGGCTGCTGTCATCACCATCAGCTATCTGTGCATGCGGCTGCCATGGCCATAAGATATCTGTGCATGCGGCTGCCTTGGCCATCAGCTATCTGCGCAAGCGGCTACCATGACCATAAGATATCTGTGCATGCGGCTGTCATCACCATCAGCTATCTGTGCATGCGGCTGTCATGGCCATCAGCTAGCGGTGCATGCGGCTGCCTTGGCAATCAGCTATCTACGCAAGCGGCTACCATGACCATAAGATATCTGTGCATGCGGCTGTCATCAGCTATCGGTGCATGCGGCTGCCATGGCCATCAGCTATCTGCGCAAGCGGCTACCATGACCATAAGATATCTGTGCATGCGGCTGTCATCACCATCAGCTATCCGTGCATGCGGCTGTCATGACCATCATCTATCGGTGCATGCGGCTGCCATGGCCATCAGCTATCTGCGGAAGCGGCTGCCATGGCCATCAGCTATCTGCGGAAGCGGCTACCATGACCATAAGATATCGGTGCATGCGGCTGCTGTGACCATCGGCTATTGGTGCATGATTTCTGTATTTTCAAATTGACTGCATTCGTCTCTTTATGAGGTTGCAGCTACGCCGTGACTCGCTGCCCAGCGAAGAACCCCAAAACGTGCATCCATGTGTCAGGCGAGGTAACTGTCGCCTACGAGTTTACTTTCATTGATGCCCTGAACCAAATAAGAACCTTTGTTATTGTTTGAATCGTTGTGCATAGGTTGTTGGTGAAAGCAGGTAGCGTGCCCACCCACAACTCTACCCCTTCATGCAATTTGCAATACCGACTATTTTGTTAGTCGTCAGTATCATGTCTTTCCCAACCCAGTCCGCATTTATCGACGTCATCTCGTTACTGCTTCTAAGTGTGTTAACTCCGTTACCTATTTAATGGTATTCGAACCGACGCAGTTGTGTAGTTATCACACTTAATGGCAACACGTAGATTTAGTCGAGAAGACCTCAACAAATTCGTACCGGGAATGTGTTTTTTTGTTTCATTTATTCACATTTTCTGTTATCTCGCACTTGTATGTAGGTACTGTTTCAATTTCCAGCTCGTTTTAATTTGTCATTGAAATGTTTTTGTTATGATCATGCGCACCTATTTTCTGTTTTGTCAACTTTGCAGTTAGTTTCGACTTAGTCATTCGTGCGCCAAACATTTCATCAGTAATTGTTTCATGCAGTTCCGTATTGGATATTGTCTACTCTTTATTAGAGGTTAGTGTACAGGAATAAGTTCTTCAATGTAACGTTATTTGTCTCTTTATTTGCACTATGGAGAACAGAGCGTCCTCTTACAAGATCCATTGATTGGTTGGATGTAAAGGCTTCTATATATACTACCATTACTTGTAGGGTAATATTAAATAGGTTCAAGTAGCATATGTTATTTTCAAAACAGCTCACGCTGACAAAGGGTGAAAAGAAATCCTTTGTCGTATTCATTACTTTTGAGTTTGAAAAATAATTATAATAGTCGTACGACGAGTACGGCGTGTTCTTGACGTACGATGATTCAAGCAACTACAGAGAGCTTGAACAAGTAACATATTTTACCCTCCACCAGCTCGTCAGACGCTGATGCCATCTTGCGGTCAGAAGTGCAAACGCTAACAGTTGTATTGCTCGTGCGCTGGCATCATGCACTCGTAATGCCTATCGGACGCTTTTTGAAGTAGTCCCAAGGTGTAACTTAGTTTCTTGGTTCCATGGTTGGCAGCGGTGGTGTAACTTAGTTTCTTGGTTCCATGGTTGGCAGCGGTGGTGTAACTTAGTTTCTTGGTTCCATGGTTGGCAGCGGTGGTGTAACTTAGTTT
This sequence comes from Gammarus roeselii, assembly GCA_016164225.1. Lineage (NCBI taxonomy): Eukaryota > Metazoa > Arthropoda > Malacostraca > Amphipoda > Gammaridae > Gammarus > Gammarus roeselii. The sequence continues at coordinate 2,312 of SDVV010038182.1, forward strand.
CTTGGTTCCATGGTTGGCAGCGGTGGTGTAATTTAATTTCTTTGTTCCATGGTTGGCAGCGGTGGTGTAACTTAGTTTCTTGGTTCCATGGTTGGCAGCGGTGGTGTAACTTAGTTTCTTGGTTCCATGGTTGGCAGCGGTGACCGACGCCCCAACTTGGCTACTGTTGGGACAGTTAATGACTCATGGAAGAATAATTTGATGGGCCAACTATGAACATTTATTTCACGGCTGAATAACTTTTGCTTCATTACTGTGCTAAAATAAAGAGAGCATTGAGCGTGTGAACCTAGGAGGAGAGGGGGGGGGGAGTGGTGGTTAGATGCCTCTTGTGTGTTCTATATTTATACATGGCCTATGTTTGTCTTTGTACACAGGGAATCAATAGTGATGGATGAGCCGTCCACGTGGGTGTCATTTAGCTGCTGCGTCTTAATGCTCTAATTATATCTAATTATATAGTGTACGTATAATTACAGTGCATTTTGTATGCATAAAGGTAGGTATACAATCACATACACGCCATCGCGTTGTGACAAGCGTGTTAAATGTATGTATTTGTAGCATTTACTGCCATACAGTCTATTGTGTTGATGGAACGCTTTGTAGCATTTACTGCCATACAGTCTATTGTGTTGATGGAACGCTTTGTAGCATTTACTGCCATACAGTCTATTGTGTTGATGGAACGCTTTGTAGCATTTACTGCCATACAGTCTATTGTGTTGATGGAACGCTTTGTAGCATTTACTGCCATACAGTCTATTGTGTTGATGGAACGCTTTGTAGCATTTACTGCCATACAGTCTATTGTGTTGATGGAACGCTTTGTAGCATTTACTGCCATACAGTCTATTGTGTTGATGGAACGCTTTGTAGCATTTACTGCCATACAGTCTATTGTGTTGATGGAACGCTTTGTAGCATTTACTGCCATACAGTCTATTGTGTTGATGGAACGCTTTGTAGCATTTACTGCCATACAGTCTATTGTGTTGATGGAACGCTTTGTAGCATTTACTGCCATACAGTCTATTGTGTTGATGGAACGCTTTGTAGCATTTACTGCCATACAGTCTATTGTGTTGATGGAACGCGCATGAAACTTTATAAAGATTGAAGTAAATCACTTGAATCCGTAGTTATGCATTGATGACTGTATTAAGACCACATTAATTCATGCATCAATTACTGCATGAAAACCAATTTCATTCATGCATTAATGACTATATTGAGACCACATTATTTCTTGCATCAATGACTGTATGAAGACCACATTAATTCATGCAATAATGACTATTAAGACCACATTTATTCATGCATCAATGACTATTAAAACCACATTAATTCACGCAATAACGACTGTATTAATAAGACCACATTAATTCATGCATTAATGACTGTATTAAGACTACATTAATTCATGCAATAATGACTGTATTAAGACCACATTTATTTATCCAGCAATGACTATTAAGAGCACATTAATTCATGCATGAATGACTGTATTTATAAGACCACATTAATTCATGCATCAATGACTATTAAGACCACATGAATTCATGCATTTATGACTGTATTAAGACCACATTTATTCAGGCATCAATGACTGTATTAAAACTTCATCAATTCATACATTAATGACTATATTAAGACCATATTAATTCATGCATCAATGACTGTAATAAGACCACATTAATTCATGCATTAATGACTATATTAAGACCACGTTATTTCTTGCATCAATGACTGTATGAAGACCACATTAATACATGCATTAATGACTGTATGAAGACCACATTAATACATGCATTAATGACTGTATTAAGACCACATTTATTCATGCATTTATGACTGTATTAAGACCACAGTAATTCATGCATTATTGACTGTATTAAGACCACATTTATTTATGCATGAATGACTGTATTAAGACCACGTTAATTCATGCATCAATGACTGTTTTAAGACCACATTAATTCATGCATTAATGACTATCAAGATCACATTTATCCATGCACGAATGATTGTATTAATAAGACCACATTAATCCATGCATTAATGACTATTATGACTACATTTATTCATGCATTTATGACTGTTTTAAGACCACATTAATTCATGCATTAATGACTATTAAGATCACATTTATCCATGCATGAATGACTGTATCAATAAGACCACATTAATTCATGCATTAATGACTATTAAGATCACATTTATCCATGCATGAATGACTGTATCAATAAGACCACATTAATTCATGCATTAATGACTATTAAGATCACATTTATCCATGCATGAATGACTGTATCAATAAGACCACATTAATTCATGCATTAATGACTATTAAGATCACATTTATCCATGCATGAATGACTGTATCAATAAGACCACATTAATTCATGCATTAATGACTATTAAGATCACATTTATCCATGCATGAATGACTGTATCAATAAGACCACATTAATTCATGCATTAATGACTATTAAGATCACATTTATCCATGCATGAATGACTGTATCAATAAGACCACATTAATTCATGCATTAATGACTATTAAGATCACATTTATCCATGCATGAATGACTGTATCAATAAGACCACATTAATTCATGCAATAACAACTATTAAGACCACATTAAATTATGTACTTATGACTGTATTAAGACCACATTAATTCATGCATCAATGACTGTTTTAAGATGATAGTAATTCACGATATTACATTGCAATTGTTAACATTGTCGACTCCTCAATCATATTGTGCCGCTTTTTCCTCACGAAAAGGCCTTAACTATTTCACGACGACTTTAATATTACTTCATATCTTCGCATTGAAGAGGAACTCCTCTGTTACTTTCTATCTCATCCAACGTATTCAACTGTAATGCTATTGTTAAAAGTACCTCATATCATCATCTTTTCAAGAGGCAGAACAACTTTTTAATTAATGGTCATTTTCAGTGCATTCATTTATAATTGGATGATGCAAACAGTTTCAGTTAAATGTTAATGAATCCTAATTTGATGCAATTACCAAGTGTCACGATTGGACGGATGCCTTATTGGCTTGTATTTACTACGATAATAGAATTCTCGGTAAATTAAACATCAAAGAGAGTCCGCTGATGATGACGTCTGGGATGACGTCAGCTTATGATGACGTCTGGGATGACGTCAGCTTATGATGACGTCTGGGATGACGTCAGCTTATGATGCAGCTGATGATGACGTCAACTGATGATGATGTCAGCTGATGATGGCGTCAGGGATTACGTCAGCTGATGATGACGTCAGCTGATGACGTCATGGATGACGTCAGCTGATTTCACTACGAAATGTTCACTAGCTACCAAGCATATGAACATTTCTTAGCCCCAAAATATCGAGGTACTGATTTGCACATGCTAAGTATTCGTAATTAGCCGTGATATTGTTATGGGAGAAAAACGTATAGTCGTACAATCAATTTCATATAAACATTTTTAGCTACAAAATATGTCCACATAATATTACAAACCAGAACACTACAAACGTACTAGCCTCCAAACATGTTGATCATTATTATACACGAACAAGTCGTAATTACCATGCACAAAAAAATTAGCTTTACCATTTTTTTGTGCATGGCGACCCTGTCTTGCTGCTAGTGCAAACATATCCCCACTGATCCCCGTTCATTGATGAGGTCCAATCAGAACCTCGTTCACCACCGATTGATGGAGACGCTGCCCCATCATCAGACCCATCGACGCCGCGCTGTCACTAGACTCGGGCCCTATAGTACTCGGCCTTGATAGGCTCCTTTCAGAGGAGTGAATGCTTGATAGGGTTAGAAGGAGAAGGGGTGGGATTGGGGCACGAGGTTAGGGCCAGTCGATTAGGGGGTGTAGGATATGCGAATGTGGGGGAGTAAAGAGGGCATGGGCATAAAAGCAACGACCGAGACAAAAACTTGTCCGAATCACGCTGCCTTGCGTGTTTGAGTTACGCTGCCCTGCGTGTTTGAGTTACGCTGCCTTGCGTCTCTGAGTTACGCTGCCTTGCGTGTTTGAGTTACGCTGCCTTGCGTGTGGTAGTTACGCTGCCTTGCGTGTTTGAGTTACGCTGCCTTGCGTGTTTGAGTTACGCTGCCTTGCGTGTTTGAGTTACTCTGCCTTGCGTGTTTGAGTTATGTTGCCTTGCGTGTGGTAGTTACGCTGCCTTGCGTGTGGTAGTTACCCTGCCTTGCGTGTCTGAGTTACGCTCATGTACCTAATTTAGATATTCGCGTTTCTTGAATTTCATATTTTATTAGACTGATATATGGATTGATGCAGAGAAGACGTGGGATTTGCTGAAACCCACTGCGAAGCAATGAATACTGTTTATTGCACTTGTTGCAAACAAATCAATTTGCGTAAATCAACTGTTAAACATTCATACACACAGTTATGTGTGCCCGGCAAACTCGAAGAGCATCACGTCATCAAGGTATTAGTTTTATTTATTTTCTGGAAGTCAATCTTCTGTTATTTATCACTTATAATTTTTCGAGGTTATGATATGATAAGGTGTTTGTGGTTCCTACAAGCAGTTACTATACAATAATGATGGGGTCTCTTTGAACGAAAAACTAAGGGAAAACAATGATAAGGAGGTGTTGGGTACAGGAAAGACATGCAATATGTACCGACCGCATGTCCTACCATAATGCGGTACATATTGTTTTATTGGTCAGGACAATAAGTTCATTTATCCTGACTAATTAATTAAATGTATAAAATGGTATCCAATTAAAATGTTTTCAATGTGTCAGTTATAAATTCGTGCACGTTTCAAATGCTGCTGATCATATCATAACTTTTCGATTGACAACTGTTGACAGACCGAGTCACCCCTCCAATAAACGATACTCATTTATGTATACTAACAATGCTAACGTATGTATTGCTGATTCATCAGTAAAAATGTCAATGCTTTCTGCGAGCCTCTATGAATGTGACCTAATTTAATTTGTTTCGACCAGTTATTATTGAATTTAGTAAATAGATTGTTTTGGATCACACAACATCTTTTCATTGTAATTGACGTATATTTTTAAACTATTAATTTTAGTGGTCCCTATCATCCATGAACCATTCGGCCTAGTCGGTGCAATGTTGTTCTGTTTTATTTTATTATAATCTGCTTGCTTAACGATGCTGCCTGCTTAACGATGCTGCCTGCTTAACGATGCTGCCTGCTTAACTGGTCATCTAGTACCGTTGCCCCAGCAATAGCAATGGGAACATATTTGCTATTCTGATTAATAAGCTCGCTTATCTGTGTCAACACAACAATGTTGATCGGCAGCCTACTCCGTATGGCAAATAATCGATGGCAAACAGCACGTCTCTATTACCCCCCATTACTGGTAAGCCCCTACCCCTTCTCTCAGTAATTCATGATTACTTTCAGTTTTTCATCAGCCTAATTCTGGTTGAGTTGCGTGTCGTTGCGATTCATTCTGTTTGAGGGATGTGACATAGCGATTCATTCTGTTTGAGTTACGTGTCGTTGCGATTCGTTCTGGTTTAGTGACGTGGTACAGCGAATCATCCTGTTTAAGTAACGTGGTATAGCAATTCGTTATGGTCGAGTGACGTGGTACAGCGTCCGTTGAGTGACGTGGTATAGCGTTGGTTGAGTGACGTGGTAGAGCGTTGGTTGAGTAACGTGGTATAACGTTGGTTGAGTGACGTGGTATAGTGTTGGTTGAGAGACGTGGTATAGCGTTGGTTGAGTGACGTGGTATAGTGTTGGTTGAGTGACGTGGTATAGCGTTGGTTGAGTGACGTGGTATAGTGTTGGTTGAGTGACGTGGTATAGCGTTGGTTGAGTGACGTGGTATAGCGTTGGTTGAGTGACGTGGTATAGCGTTGGTTGAGTGACGTGGTATAGCGTTGGTTGAGTGACGTGGTATAGTGTTGGTTGAGTGACGTGGTATAGCGCCATACCGGATGCCATGATTCATTGCGAAGCTTAGCATTCATTTGCATACTTACCCTACATTTATTTCTTTTTTGATATATGACCTGTCGTTAAATGAATAGATCGCTTGGGCTGATTTGTGTGTAGTTCCCTGCATGCAAGAAGCCATTAAAATCTGTACAAATGACATGGCCAATTTATGTTCCTTCCCTCTGATGGGGGTGGGATAAAAGGGTTGAGGGGGCTTACCTTGATTTATGGTTGTCAATATTTGGATAGCTGCCTTTTTGATGCAACATCTTCAAATGCTATAAGTGGATTAATCGTTTTTATTTGCCGTAGCTTGGGTTTTGATCATCATTATTTTTATTAGCTTTAATAACGATCTTTGGTAATTTCTTTTTTGATGTACAAGATTGACAGCAAGAAACACTGAAATATTCTTAGTTTATTCAGTCAGAACTGTTGAACATATCAATGCCTATTTACGCGCAGCTTGATATTCGTATTATGTATGCACTGTGGGAGACAGTTGGTAGTATTGCTTATACTGTTAAGTATGCTTATGACATCAATATTAAGAGTTTTTTTTAACGTGGAAAGCACAACACTCCTACACTCAACTGCAATGGTTGGCATTAGCGTGGTGCTATAACAAAATATAATGTTTGTTGTGGCATAGGTATAACTATAAACATGTTATGGTCGATTTTTTAACAATAACCTAATAAAATTGTCCCTAACTGTTACGTGGTATTCACATAAATCAACTGGCAACCATAACAGTTTTTGGTCGGTGGCTTAATTGAGTTGTTGGTCCATATTGTACATGGCTAGAGTTGGCTAGACAAAGTTACCTCTCTGTATCTGGTGTGAAGAGAAGGTTGAAACCTTTACTGCTTCTTGCTCCGCCGTGTGCCTTCACCCTTTGCCAGCTTGGGTGAAGGCACATCGCCTGCCTGCTCAAGGCTGGAACAGATGCTTTACTGAGAATGAAGGCATTATTGATTCTGGGCAGCAATATTGTGTGTGTTGTCATTTTACAGGCTCGAGTACAGACGTTGCTTGTAACCGGCCGTGCTTATATGAAACAGTCAAGTATTGTTTACATTAGCATATTGATATCATACCTGTTCGTCTGCGTGTGTTAGGTTTGTCTACAGATCAGCTGTGAACTTTGTTTTTGTACGTCCTCATTACAAGGTTAGGGACTAGTTTACTTATTCGGATGTTAGCGGTGCGCGGGCTAAATAAAAAGCTAATAACGTTAATTGAATTATATCTTCCAAACATACGGGATAATAACCGTACCTTCTTTGCTAATATTTGTAATCGAAAAAAAAAAATCCATTGCTTCTTTAATTATATCAAAGGTATCATATTCGCCTTTGAGCCTCGCGGATCAGCCACGAGTTTAGAGTACTGAGCTTCTTCCTCGAGTATGAAGAGCCAGCACACGAGCCTTCCTTACTCGGCCTTAAGTTAAGGCCTCGTAAGTGGTCCAAGGCCATTAGCCGATGATGGCTGCTAGGGCGTGTGTTTGCAGGCAGCTCGATTAGCAGATTGGGGCAGGGTACTGGTGCTTGGTACAGGGGCTTCTGATTAACGGTACCGGTGCTTGATATGGTACCAGTGTTAGTTACAGGAGTACAGATTGGGGTACAAGTGCTTGGTTCAAGAGTACTGGTATTTGGTACAGGAGTACCGATCGGAATACTGTCGCTTGTACAGAGGTACTGGTTGGGGGTACAGGGGTACTGATCGAGGTACTGGTGTTTGGTGCAGAGAAACTGTTTGCGGTCAGATTAGTTTGATAGAGGGGTACTGATGGGGATCCTGGGGCTTGGTAAAGAGGTTTTGATGGGAGTACTGATTGGGGTTCTGGTGCTGGTGCAGGGTATTGGTGTTTGATACAGGGGTACTGATAGGAGTAATGGTACTTGGTACAGGGGTCTGTTTGCGCGCACTGGGGAATAGCACAGGGCCCTGATTGGAGTAAAGACTTGGTACAAAAGGTAATGATTAGGGGAACTGGTACTTCGGACAAGAGTACTGATTGAGGTACTGGTGCTTGGGGAAGCGTTGATTGGGGTACTATTATTTGGGGCTGGAGTAGGTACTGATAAGAGTAATCATGTTTAAGGAAGGGATACTGATAAGGTACAGGTGCTTGGTACAGAGATAATGATAAATGGATCAAGGGTGTTGATTGTTCTACTGGTGATTGGTACAGGGTTACTGATTAGATGCACTGATGCTTGAGTCAAGAGCACTGATTAGGAGTAATGGTGCTCGCGACAGTGGTACCGATTAGGGGTTCTTGCAATGGTTATGGTCGGGGGTACTCAAAACCAAATATCCATGTCTGACTTTGTTAGTTTAATTTTACCTTCAAGTGTAACTAAAGTGTGCATTTAATCTCATCATGTCTCTGGTCTGCCCTCTTCATCAAACGCTCTCTTCACGCTCTTAGACACTCGCTTGATAAGGG
>SDVV010038183.1:0-10760 GCA_016164225.1 Gammarus roeselii
TCATGTAAAAAGTTGATTAAATAACTTAAGTTTCCGATATCAGGTTCAATGTTTTAAAGCTGATAATTTCAATTCCTCATCTTTACTTGATATTTTCCTCTGGATACTTATCTCTTCCGAAGGCTCTACAATTTTCTGAATGCCGCGCTCCTTGCCGCACGAGAAGTTGTTTAGCTACCTCCCCTTTCGAGTACTTAAGTTACAACTGCAGGTCCAGATGGGGCCAGTATTTAAAGAGTGTTCTGGTAATCCCGGTTATTTACTTCGGTAGCTCGAAACCACTTAGTTTTTTGAGACCTTCCTCGAACGAGCACCATCCTCTTGCGTTGTGATTAACGTGGGTGGCACTGATATTGCTAAATAAGATTGACCTTCGAAATGCATCATGTGCAAATGAACATATAAGGTCTGGAACAAAAAAATGCGTCCTTGAAAGGTTCACCCGTGATTTTTTCATATAAAATTCCTCAATCTGTATAATATGATATCAGAACATGATTTGAAAACATTTGTAGTTTTGAAGGGTCAAAAAAAACAATCCATGATGCTTCTGCCCTCATTTTATTATTAAATACGAGTTATGTTTCAAGTTTACTGTTATATTCAAAATAATCTACCACAAACTCTTATACGAGTCTTTTCCAATAGGTATGAATCGTTCCATTTTTAATCGAATTTTACACAGACAAACAATCCAATTGACCAGATATATAAAAGAGTGATGCCTTGAACAGTACGCGAAACCGTATAAATTTATATATAACTGCATATAAATTTCGTCATATCTGGTAACAGCGTTCCAAATTTTCACACTTCCGAATTTGAATGTTTAAGTGATAAAGACCTTCTGGTTGATGTAGTTTCGAAGGGTGACAGCAATACCTAATGTACTGTGATATAAAGCCTAAACAATTTGACCAGTTGCTTGTACAAAACTCCGTTACCCGCTGTCATGATTTCTTTATATGAGCTCAAAGACAACATACATAAATATTATATTCCTTAATCTCATATTTCCATCTTAAATAATACCCCTCTTCAGCATTTCTTGTATTCGATATAAGAATATAATGCCAGTAACAAACATCAAAACACGGTCTTACGCATGTCTTCAGGTTGTTACGACGCGTTGCACAACGTGCTAGAGGGAGGACTTGACGGGGCACCCTTGATTTGTTGGTCGCCACTTCGTGTACAATCAGTCATAATCAAGAGTTGTTACGACGCGTTGCACAACGTGCTAGAGGGAGGACTTGACGGGACACCCTTGATTTGTTGGTCGACACTTTGTGTACAATCAGTCATAATCAAGAGTTGTTGCGACGCGTTGCACAACGTGCTAGAGGGAGGACTTGTCTCGTCTTCTGCAAGAGTCGCCCGGAAAATAATATGGAACTTGCAGCATTCGTTGTAGATTGTTTGAAGTTTTATGATAAACCGGTATAAGACTGCAGAGGTGAAGGATTCTTACTTATCGGTGATATACACTCATGGGCTAATGTGAAGATCTAAATGAAATTTTCGATTCCTTCAATTGTATACTCAGTCATAGCAAGTTATATCTTCGTGAAAAGAAATGTGAGAACTACAAAGAAAAAGATAAATGTAATGTCTTTGTGGACCAAATCAAAATGTAGTGCCGTTATCGGAACAGGTCATATGTGCAGTTTTCATTTAAAAGTGCGATGTGAGAGCCCTTAACCGGGCAGAAATGAATTGAGCAAGCATAATTAAATTTTGTTAAGTAATACCAATCGGTTACTTTAGGTGACAATTTAAAAAAATAACTTTTGTTCCCGCTACTGGTATCAACTTAACTAATTGTTTGATTAAGTGGCGACTTCTGCCGACCGAATATATTCGAGTTCGATTTTTCATCGTAGTTTGTCGGCTTACTTGCCCCTGCTCTGTTCGTCTCCATTGTGCATGGATCGACGATGCATACATAAGATGGCGCTGCGTGTCTGTCCATGCTTCTAACCTTGGGGGTTTTCGTCTGACTGTTGCTATCCTTATGCATTTTTTTTTGAGATGGACCATATGTATCGATGCTTTTTAATATCAGTATAGTGAGAATACATTTGTTACTGTTTTGTCCTACTGTATTGCTATTGATATGCGATGTGTATTAGGATAACGCTTAAGCGCTTCTCATTTCCTAATCTTGTGTTTCGTACGCTATGTCGTTATTTTCATACACGATGTGTTTCCATTTCATGCACAATATACATGAATAAACTCTGATTGATCAAAGTTTGATCATAGTAGGTTTCCTGCTATACCAAGTCATCCCGAACATCAAAGAATTATGTGATATATTTGAGTTTTCGATTTTTTTTGTTATATATACATGCAGTCCCACTGACTATATTGCTAACCGTTTTTTTTCTACATGAATATTTTGAACTTTCAATTGCATTGCTAGTAAAGCTGTTAGCAATGAGTCTCGTCATGCTTATCAATCGACACAAAAATCTACAAGATTTTAAATCAAGGCTCCTGGTTATCATTGGTCTGGTTCGAACGCAATATTATCAAATATTCAAAACAGAGACGTCAAAAACCTTCCACTGAATTTACCACACATATACATCGAAGAAGTCAACGAACCTGTAAATAAGTTTGTTTTATGTACGAACTTCATTTCCAATTACTTCTCTTCAAGCCTATAACATTCGTACGTGTAGGTAAGAAGATCGTAATTAAATTACTATATTTAATATTTCTAATGGTGCTTACTTATTTATCATATATTAATTACTAATGGCTCGATAGCTTTCAAATGAACCGATAATAAAAATCAGAAACAGGGGTGCGGGAATTGGAACTACTCACACCGGGTGGTCTCATCGGGAGCTTGTTATTGAGCTTTTAAGTGACCTTCACCAGCTGGGGAAGCTCCTCGGCACGGGACAAAGTCCAACATCATCTAATATTCGGTTAGAGGCTCAATTGGGGAACTAAAGAAATGAAATTGCGGTAATGAGGAGCAGCTGCCGGGATACTGTTCAAGAAGTTTGAGCCTATTAGTGATCCTTATAATTTGGCCGAATTTTTTTCTGTTGCTGAGTAAAACATACTTCTTCAGAGACAAAACTATGCAAACAACTAATTTTTAATAACTATGAACTGTTCTGTAGTAGTGTTCGGCTGACAGTTACCCTGATTTTCCACATATTCTCTAATAATTACGATCGGACTCATTAGGTTACTGTTGATGTTTTCTTTCTATAGCCGCAATCTATAATGTTCCTTTTGATGTCAAGCAAAAACTGACATTAATTATCTTGTCAATATAACAGAGAAATGGTCATGTCTCTTGAACTTCTAAAAAAAAAGTTGAATGACGTTTTTCCCGCAGTTCACTTTTCTGCCATTATAATCCTAATTATTTTTATACCTTTGATGAAATTGTTAAGATGATGCAGTTGGTGTTATTCGATTTCCTTAGCTTGTATGTTGTCATCAGACTTCGATTTGAATATATCTTCTCCCCCTTCCGTTACATGTGTGGAGGCCAAAGCAATCATAATGATATTGATTCATTCAATAAAAATCCCCAGATAGCCCTCAACTGGAGATCCAGTCCTTAGAATTGAGCAGCTTCCCCAAGCATTCAGCCTCTTCCTGCGGTGCTCTTAATCCACTCAGGGAAGCCTGTATTGGCTAAGATTATTGCGCTGGCGCAGTAATGCGGACAAGGCAGTGGAATGAACAGCTGGGGGCTGTTATCGCCGTTCTCTGATATTGAACAGCATTGCGCTATGCAACGCAATGATAGAACACTTAACCTAGCTGATTATTAATTTGATTTAAAGGCTATGTTCTAGGTATAATTTCCCATTTGGAACAGAACCCTTACTACATCAAACATTATCCAATGATGGCCGAAGCTAGTCACAATTTAAGTTCACCCGCACGTTACTCGAAATGTATGGTTTGTGAACAAAGAAATTTGATCACAAGGAGTAGCTTCTTCGTTGTTTGCAGAATGAGGTGGTAATCAAAGTTGTCACCGACATCTTTATTCAACAACGGTTGACCGTACCTGACATGAGCACGTCCAAGTGGTCACCAATATCTTTATTCAACAACGGTTGACCGTGCCTGACATGAATACATGAAATATAGAACGCTTCCACAAAGCTGATGCAAAGACTAGAGTGCACGAAAATAGAGCACTTTTTTATAAGTAGGAATGTGGGGCTTCTGGCATGATAGAACTTGGAATTTGAGTAGAGCTACTTCGTATGTAACTTTTCAGCCAAAATGTTGCACCTGTATTTATATTAGATACAGGATACACGCATTTCATTAGCTGTGTGAAATGAGAATCTGTTAATTTTTTTCAATCACATAGTTTTTTTCAGAGTTGCCTTGAAGAGGTTATGGGACACTGAGGCGAACTCGTAGCGGGACTCACCACAGTTTGAACCGAAAAATTATTGTTCAATGATTCAGTAGTATAAAAAAACTTTTGCAATAACATTTCGTATAATGGTGATAAACTAATAATTACCTTCCACGAATTCTATTTCACATAAGTAAATAACATACTGTATCAAGACACATTCGCATAGATCAATATTGCTCTTATGTGTAAGACATCCGTCCACAATTACATCCATTTCAATTTAACATATGTTGCAGCACGATATTGTCCTAACTCGCAAAGACTTCGGTCGATTATACTTTTCGTGCAGAAGCCTCGAAATTCCCTCATTTTAACTGCAATTCATGAAGTGGTTAAACTACTGTCACGTTTCAGGACCACTTCGGACTCAGGTCCTTGATCAAGTTTGCAATTCGAATATTCAATTTTAGTCCCGTTACATTAATTACTTAGAACTCGTAATCAGTTAACCTGTCTGGACGGCCGATGTTCATCTCCTCACAGCGTTGCATGCTTTAGCGGTATCTCCTTACGGCGTGTCATGCTCGGGCGGTATCTCCTCACAGCGTGCCATGCTCGGGCGGTATCTTCTCACAGTTTGTCATGCTCGGGCGGTATCTCCTCACAGCGTGTCATGCTCGGGCGGTATCTCCTCACAGCGTGTCATGCTCGGGCGGTATCTCCTCACAGCGTGGCATGCTTTAGCGGTATCTCCTTACGGCGTGTCATGCTCGGGCGGTATCTTCTCAAAGCGTGTCATGCTCTGGCGGTATCTCCTCACAGCGTGTCATGCTCGGGCGGTATTACACAAAGTTAGGAGTCAACTTTCTGATTATAGGCACGATTATTTCAGATACTAACTTTTATTTCCTGTGACATTTAAAAGTAGTTAATTTACGTTGTGACATTTCAATAATTATCTTCCGTGGGATACTACTTATTTAAATACCGCTGTAGTATATCACTTACAGTTGATCTTATTTTAATCATTCCTAATATATGTACGCTCTCTGAAATTGAATTGCTCAATGTATTCGTAATCTGTGATTTGTTGTGCTCTTGATAGATTCATCGCCTTTTTCTCGTTTGGCTACACCAATCTCTTTTGCATTTTTGAAACTGTTAACATTTTTATAATAAAGATTTCGTCGATAAAATTACTCAAGAAAATATTCAAGTCAAAAAAATCTCCGCATGGTCGAATAGTTTTTAACACTCTTATTGGATGCAATTAGTTAAACAAAATAGTTACGAAATATAATTTGGTGCTATCAGCGTAAGATCGAAACGTACAGCCAGTTGTAAAAGTCCGTGAACAATGGAAATCATTAAAAGCGTTTAATTGAAATAATCAGATCTAGAACTAATGAAATTTAACCATGATAAGGTGAGTTTTTTTTTTTTTTTCAAACTGAATATTTTATTCGTGGGTTAAATGTTAATATGCGGTATTTGAAAAGAAAATTAATGAGAAAAGTGCATTTGGAATGGCTCTTTTATCCCCACCTTTCCAACTTAGTGAGCTAAAATGTTATTCAATTACTTTTTGGCATGCTTATACACACATCGAAACGAATTCAACTAATATTATTAACGAAGTTGTTTTACTTGTTCTCAAAAGTATTCTATTCACCACAGTATATGCGTATTTACCAAATCATTCCATGAATAATAATGATATGGGCAAAGTTCTGGATACAATAACCGTTGATTCATATCATTGTCGGTGAACTATTAAAGGAAATTATTAGCACTAGATAAGCTACCAATTCCTTTGATTGAATCCCACCATATAGCGATGCTCTAAAAGGAATCAGGAAAGCATGTATTACGAATACAGAAACAGACGAAAAGCCGAATTCCCCAGCAGCGGTTGGCGAACGGTAAAAGTATCTCACACCCTTCTCATGCACTCGCACACGTACGAAGACGAAATCATTTGTCGATAAAAGGCCGGAGTAGGACACTGCAATGCACACCATCAGCACAGTTCGACCATTTTTTTGGGGTGGATGGATGATTTTTCATTTTCTAGATCATTAACACTTTATTTTAGTATTTTATTCCTTCCTATTTCGTGGGCTTTATTATTTATCTCTGCCCTTTTTCATGGTGATCAATTTTGGATTAGTTATATAATTTTTATCGTTAGACGCTCGCAGGGGCTCTAGGTGGACTAAGCGGTGTGTTAGTTGGTCTAGTCCAACCTACGGTGGGAGAATTTGCGCTCCCCCATGCGCCTAATAAGTGTCTGAGCACAGCAAGGCGTTTTGATGGCTAAATGGTGAAATAATGTTGATATTGATCTTAGAGAGTGAAAGTCTTGAATGGCTCTGTGCGTGGAGGGGATGAGGCGAGTCGAGGCAGGTTGAGGCGAGCGGAGACGAGTCGACTGGCGAGGCGACGAGTCGAGAAGAACCGAGGATGGTTGAGACTAGGTGACCCGGAAATGGGGGGGGGTACTCATGGGACCCGCGGGACTCGAGGGACCCGGGGGTTTCGGCAATCCGGGGGACTTGGAAGACTAGGAAGATTTGGGGGAACCCACTTGAACCCTTTCAGGTCCCTTTGGGACACCCCGGAGACCCTTTATGACCTCCTTGAGATACCTTGGGTCCCGCTTGAGGCCCCTCTGAACCCTGGGACCCTTGCTTCCCTCTCCCCACGCTGTAAAACGCATACACAGGAAAGTTTATACATGTGAAATGCTTTGGTAGAACAATTAATTATTACGATCCACGGATTAGCGGGTCGCGTCGAGGCTGGTCGAGGTGTGTCGAGATCAGCCGAGACTGACCGAAATGATTCGAGACAAGCCGAGTTGAGCTGAGACGAGGGGACACGGGGAGTTCCGGGTACCCGGGACACTTGGGTTACCCTCCGGAATTCGTCGGGCTCTTCTGGGACCCGAGGTACCTCTGCCACCACGTCGACCGAGCGAGTCTTTTCACTCAAGATACTAACGGAGTGACTAGGAACAATGGATACAAATCGTTGAGAATAGAGTTGTCGAAGAATGGGACAAACTTCCAGCGGAGGTTGTGAACAGCAATACGGTCGAAACTTTTGTGTCTCAGCTGTATTCGTTCCACATAAATCGACGATAAACAGCTAAGCCGTTCCTTTTTTTGATTTTATAGGAAAAGAAATGGCACATGAAGCTCTCTTAGACATTCTACTTCAGAACTTGCTTTCTTGCTATCAAAAGGCGACCTAGTTTGAGCCAATAGGGCTGTTGTTGTCGTCCTACACTTGCCAATACTTGTACACATGTAAACCACACTCCCAACCTAAATTGCTTGAGTGAAAAAGTTAATTATTGCAGTCCACATGATTACTAGCGCAGAGGGGGAGAGTCACGTCAAGGCTGGTCGAGGTGCGTCGAGATCAGTCAAAACATGTTGAGGCGAGTCGAATTGGTCGCGACGAGCAGCGCTTGGCCAAAATGATTCGAGACAAGCCGAAATGAGCTGTGACGAGGGGGCTCGGGGACCCGAGCAGCTCGGAAAGACCCGGGGGAGTTGGGTTACCCTTCGGGATTCATCAGGCTCTTTTGGGACCCAGGGACCTATGCCCCCCACCATATCCCCCTAAATAATAAGTGCGAAATCAATAATCTGAGCAGTTTTTCTGCCCATGACGAACCTGCCCTCACTTTCTTCTTCACGATCCACAATTTTGTCATGTATTATAATGCTGGTGTGTTTGTGCGGAAGTTCCTGTTAGTGATTTTGTGAATGGGTGTTTTTTCTTCAGTCTGTGCTCGCTTGCTCGTGCACGAACCGTATGTAGTTTCTGCGGTTGACCTGGACTGCGTAGCTATAAAACCTTGTGACGCGTTACGGTTGGAGTTGATCTAATTCGTGAAGTCATAGACCTTGTAATAATTTTGACGATTCTTTCTGTGCACACTGGCGTTCTGAACTCATAGAGTTCTGAAAGGTTGGAGGCTGGGATTCGTTTCATTTGCTTTATCTTACCTGAATAAACAAATTGTACTTTACTATACTAGACCGCGTTGCTGTAAACATTGCAGTCGGAGCTGGCCTTGTTCGTCTAGCCGTAAACCTTGTACCAGTCTCAACGATTATACCTGCGCACACTAGCGTGAGTACATGTTACTCATGGGGTATTACATGATTGAAGGCATGGATTCGTTTTGTCTGAGTCTTACCTGACTAAATGAAGTGTACTATAATCGACCTAGACAGCGTAGCGTTCTAGGTCGCGTTGCGTTTCTGTCGGATCTGACTGTGTCCGTGTAGCCGTAAACCTCGTACTAATCGCTACGATGCTACCTGTACGCACAGGCGTGCGTACATACTACTCATGAAGTTTTATATGATTGGAAGCGGAGATCCGTTTTTCTAAGCTTTCTTCTTGTGCGCACCAGCGTGCGTCGGACATTGCCAAATTTTTCAAAAAAAATCAAACTTTAACAGCGTTGTTTTTCTCGCACACTGAGGCGTGCGAGCCTACTGGAATCAATGATCATCGAGCTCTGCGGGGGGCCTTTTATGACCCGCGTTGAGGCTCTGGTGAAATGATAATCAAATCTAATCAAATAGTTGCGACAGATGCAACAGGGCCGCGAAAAATTCTATCTCGTTTCCCAGAAGAGTTTTTCACATCATCGATTCACCCAAACTTTGGTCTTCCTCTTGGCCTATTCACACTTATCTCCACGTTTAGCACACCATAAACTTATCTCCCATCATCCATCCTCCCCATGGGTTCAAATCATCCCGGAACACGTGAATCCAATCTGTCCTCCAATTTCCTCACTATTTCCGTTCTAATTCGAATAACGTCATTATAGATCTTATCCCACAACGTCAGTCCGGCCACAATTCCTGAACATTTCTGTCTGAAACAATCAACCTTCTCTCTTTTCTCCTCACGCAACTGAAGTTTTTGACCCTTATATTGAGCAGAGTTCGGACTATTACACCCTCGAACAACCATATCTTCGTTTTCAGGCGCAATGCAATTCAGCTCATTACACTCTTCAGTGAAGGCTACATATTACACCCTTCCTTCACTCGAGATTTCCCCTCAGCTTCCACTATTTCTGTATTTTCCATATGAGAACCCAGGTACTCAAAACCATGATCTCCCTGCGATACCTCTCCATGTCGGCGGACTCATATTTCTCTTGATTCGTCACCTTTGGAACATCTCATTTCTTTACCTCTACCAGCACAAATTCGCAGATTCGTCACCCTGCCCACATAATGAAAATCCGACACAAGCCTAATCAACTTCTCCTCCGAATCGGCCGCAAGGACTAAATCTTCAGCGAACAGCAACCGACTGAACACACAACTCCACGCATTTGCATCTTACAACTCTAAGCCACGACCGAATACACTCGGGTTCACTTCAATGATAATTTCATCCTTAAAGAAGCTGAACTGAGATAGAGACATAACGCAACATTGTCTCAATACATCTTTTTGTGTGAGTCCAGCATCCACCTCGCTCCCTACTTTGACACATGCTCAGCGGCAAACTGAGGCACACATGACCGATCCTTACAGATTTTCATCCACTCAATGTAAACATAACCTCTTCCATAACACCTCCTCGTCAATCCTATCGGAGGTCTTCTACTGATCAATGAAGGCCCAGAACACATTCTTTCCTTTGCAAGGAACATCTCATAAACATGCCTATCTGCACAAAAACTGATCTGTACTCCCAATATCAATCATAAAGCCATACTGTTCCTCGCCTATCGCATCATCCGTGGTTTCTCTGATCCTATTTTTTAGCACTCTCCCTTTCAACTCAGAACTCACAGACTCACAAATAATACATTTACAGCTGCTGCATTTATCTCTACCACCTTTCTTCTAAAACAACAGAACAATGAATGCACTGCGCCACTCAATCGGCACTCGTTCGATTCAAAGACCATTATTTTTGTTGCCCCACCAATCATTTTACTACCTTGACCAATCCTCTTCAATCGGAACGCTGCCCAAATATGGATTGTCCCTGCTTTCATCAAATTTACCGACAATGCCAGCATACAAATCTTGCTCGCTAAGTCAGCATCCAGCACCAACTCATCAAAATTCACCTCTCACTTTTTCCATTCATCAAAAATCCCCCAAAAAAACTGGCCTTCAACTTCTTTCAACCTCCACCTTCGCTGTCTTCCCTGTCCTTGTCTTCCTCACCTCTTTCCAGAACATCTTGTTCTCTTCAAACTCTTGCGCAAGCTCCTACATCACTTAGCATCATCTTCTCTCTTTACTAGCCTCACCACATACTCTCCTTCTCTTCTCTATAGTTGTCGTAAGTAACATTCGACATCGCCAGCAACCACTCCTCATAAGCTAAAATTGTATGACATTTCCTG
>SDVV010038184.1:0-10760 GCA_016164225.1 Gammarus roeselii
TTGTTCTCTGCCGCGTTGGCCGCCCTGCCAGCCTCTAAAGAAGTGCCAGGCAAGTGACTCGCTGCGAAGGTGTCCACGCAGGTGCAATCCCAGCAAAGGTTTTTCCCTCTAAAGAAGGGGAAGACTGTAACGCCGTCAGGTCGCTTACCATCGCCTCGATCGATGCCTGGCTCGCGGATCGTACCAAGGCCGACCTTGCGTAGCGCTCGTTCAATTATGTCATTCAGAGCCAAATGTCTAGGATGACGACCTCCGCTGTAAAGGCACGAGAGCGCGTGAGTGCCGGACTCATCCATACGCTGACCGCAGCGGCAGAGCTGCGGATAACACACCGGCGCACCCACTCTCAGCGCAAGAGCAATTCGAAGCGAGTCAGGGTCCAATAAAGTACCCAGAGGGGCAGCAGGAATTGAAAAGGTTGGGGAGGGAGAACGCTTTTGGGTATCCCTCCCGTGCACCCCTTATGCTACCATGCACCCCCTACACTAACGTGCACCCCTTGCACTACCGTGAGCCTCTTATCCTAGAACACCCCATCAACGCACCCTTACAACACCAAGCACATACGCTACCGTGCACCCCTTATGCTACCATGCACCCCCTGCACGAACGTGCACTCCTTACACTACAACAAACTACTTGCGTTTTCGTGTAATCTTTTTGCTGACGCGAATTCTTTAGGTAACCGTGTACCCCTCACGCCGTCGTGCACCAGTTACAATATCGTGCACCCCTTACGCCGAAGTTCACTCCTTACGCTGCCGAGCGCCTCTTACACTACCGTGTACCCGTCACGCCACCGTGCACCCCTCACAGTAGCCTACCGTGCGTGCTGTGCACACAAAACATGCATCGTTACGCAACCGAGCTTCTCTACACAAGCGTGTACCCCTCATCCTTTCGTGCATGCAGTGCACATCAATCATGCATCCTTACGCTACCGTGCACGTCTACGCTTGGGTGTACGTCCGATGCTACCGTCCATGCAGTGCACCGTAATCATGTAAACGTAAGTCACCGTGTACCCCTTTCGTATCCGTGCAGCTCTAACGTACCATGAATCCCTGACGCTATCGTGTGGGCAGTGCACCAACACTATGCATCGTTACGCTATCGTGCGCTTAGTTCACCCCAATCATGCATCGATACGCTACGGTGTCGGGCACCTTTTGCGCTCACGCGCACCTCTACGCTACCGTGCACATTTCACGCTATCGTGTGAGGGGAGCACTTCAATCGTGCACCCTTTCGCCACCGTGCATCCTTACGCTACCGTGCCGTGCAACCCTTTAGACGGATCTTTCCAAGGACTGGACGGACGGACACACTAGCCAGGATTTCCTTTACCCACGTAACGCACCAAGAGGAGAGGAGATCCAACAGCAAGGGGCAAAGGATGCACCAATTGGCTTGTCATATTTGATGATGCATCAACCGAATGCTTTAGATGCCAGGAGTAGTTGAAGGAGCAATTACGAGTGTTTTACATAGTGCAATGTCGTGCAAGGGTATGCACAGTCGGTATTGCTTGCTACACAAAGGTCGACATTGCAGCGGTAGGCGTATGTCACGCCGCCTCTGGTCTGCAGGTCCCCTCTCCGTCGGAGCAGTTAGGAGGGGCGTCAAAAGATGGGACTCGAGGGGAGTACTGAAGAAGGGTGAGGGGCGACCAGAGTATTGGTATGAAGAGAAGAAGAGGGGAGGGACGAATGGGAGGTAGTAATTGAGGTACGGTGTAATGGAAGCTAGGTATGGCAGGGGGAGGTTTGATGGGTGAGGGTGGGGATAAGGGCTAAAGGTGGTGAGGGATAAGGACTAAATGAGGTAAGGGATAAGGGCTTTGGGTTGTGAGGGATAAAGGCTAAGGGTGGTGAGAAAAAGAGCTAAGAGTGGTGAAGAATAAAGGCTAAGAGTGGTGAGGGAAAAGGGCTTAGGATGGTGAGGAATAAGGGCTAAGAGTGGTGAGGGATAAGGGCTAAGAGTGGTGAGGGATAAGGACTACGGGTGGTGAGGGATAAGGGAGGTGAGGGATAAGAGCTAAGGGTGGTGAGGGGTAGGAGCTAGGGGTATTGAGGTATAAGGGCTAAAAAAAAGGGATAAGGACATGAGATGTGTGTGCCATGTACACATCTAATGTCGCATGGCACCTGCCACTCTGCCATGTGCACATCTCATGTTTCATGGCACCTGCCACTCTGCCATGTACACATCTCATGTCGCATGGCACCTGCCACTCTGCCATGTACACATCTCATGTCGCATGGCACCGGCCACTCTGCCATGTGCACATCTCATGTCTCATGGCACCGGCCACTCTGCCATGTGCACGTCTCATGTCGCATGGCACCGGCCACTCTGCCATGTGCACATCTCATGTCGCATGGCACCGGCCACTCTGCCATGTACACATCTCATGTCGCATGGCACCGGCTACTCTGCCATGTACACATCTCATGTCGCATGGCACCGGCCACTCTGCCATGTGCACATCTCATGTCGCATGGCACCGGCCACTCTGCCATGTACACGTCTCATGTGGCATGGCACCGGCCACTCCAATATACTGTACGTCCCTACACTCCCACTTCTGGATACTCTTCATAGTATTCTGTCTGTTTCACCTCTCCCTGCCCCTCCTCCCCTCCCCCCCTTCTCTCCGCGTCCCCCACCCTCAGCTCCATTCCCCTTCCAGTTGATCTGCAACCAGAAACTAAGAAGAAATTGAGGCCTTTTATATTGAAATAACAGTAGTGAACAGAAACAGTTGCTGCCTTCGCTTCAGCGTTAATGATCCAGCAGCAGAAGCAGTTGCTGCCTTCGCTTCAGCGTTAATGATCCAGTAGCAGTGAACAGAAGCAGTTGCTGCCTTCGCTTCTGTGTTAATGATCCAGCAGCAGTGAACAGAGGCAGTTGCTGCATTCGCTTCTGTGGTTATGATCCAGCAGCAGTAGACAAAATCAGTTGCTGCCTTCGCTTCTGTGTCAATGATCCAGCAGCAGTAAACAGAAGCAGTTGCTGCCTTCGCTCTTGTGTTAATGATCCACCAGCAGTGAACAGGAACAGTTGCTGCCTTTGCTTTAGTGTTAATGATCCATCAGTAGTGAACAGAAGTAGTTGCTGCCTTCGCTTCAGCGTTAATAATCCAGCAGCAGTGAACAGAATCAGTTGCTGCCTTCGCTTCTGTGTCAATGATCCAGCAGCACTAAACAGAAGCAATTGCTGCCTTCGCTCTTGTGTTAATGATTCAGTAGCAGTGAACAGAGGCAGTTGCTGCACTCGCTTCTGTGTTAATGATCCAGCAGCAGTAAACAAAATCAGTTGCTGCCTTCGCTCTTGTGTTAATGATCCAGCACCAGTGAGCAGAAGCAGTTGCTGCCTTCGCTTCAGCGTTAATGATCCAGCACTAGTGAACAGAAGCAGTTGCTGCCTTCGCTCTTGTGATAATGATCCAGTAGCAGTGAACAGAAGCAGTTGCTTCATTTGCATCTGTGTTAATGATCCAACAGCAGTGAACAGAGGCAGTTGCTGACTTCGCTTCTGCGTTGTTGATCCAGCAGTAGTGAACAGAAGCAGTTGCTGCCTTTGCTTTTGCTTTGATGTTCTAACTGCAATGAATCAATGGTAGTACGATGTGGTATGCCGATGCGTAAACTACACCCACTATTGCACCAATAGTACGCTGTGTTATAATAATAATGAAAATAATAACAATAATAATAATAATAATAATAATAATTATTATTAATAATATCTTTATTGAAGCACTCGATGGTACAGAAATGGTTACAACAGAAAACAAGTTCAACATAAAAAACAATTCCTACCAATACATCAAAGATATTGTCCAAAAAAACACACGTGACGACAGATCAGGATTGAAATACACGACACCAAATAATAGACTAAGTTATGCTATAGTGCGCAGTGTACCCTGACTCTTGCATCGGTGTTATCATTCAAGCCAGCCATTGCCTCGACTTCAACAGTATCTACGACACCAAATAATAGACTAAGTTATGCTATAGTGCGCAGTGTACCCTGACTCTTGCATCGGTGTTATCATTCAAGCCAGCCATTGCCTCGACTTCAACAGTATCTACGACGACAGTGGGTGCAGTTTCCCCCAGCTGCGAGCGGGGCTTCCATGCGGGGAGCGGAAGCTCATGATACTAGTGCGTGGCTGCGAGGATGCAAACATGCGTGGACAGATGGCGCGTGTGTGGGCGAGAAACCGGGGTTATTCCACAGCGACACGCACACCATACAACACAGGCATGATATACTCTACGGTCCAAGTGCTGCGATGGACCATGAAGTGTAAAACATTCCTGAACGATGAGTACAAAACGTTTTAGTGATGTCTCGCGATGGGTGTGTCTCGTTCTGCGTGTACTGCAAAGTGAAATCAAGTATTGTAGTAGCAAAGCATCCGTTAGTTGGATAGAACATTCTGATAGCACAAGATCAATTTCTAAGCCGTCGAACCTTGATTTCAGTTGTATAACACATTGGCTTATTAAGACGATGTGATCTTGGCAGTTTTCCTGGTCGTACAGGATGTAGGACTCGAGGTCCGCGTAGGGTGCAGATGGGATTGAAGGATTGATTAAAATTGTTCAACAATTGAGTCACTGGGGAAACGAATGATGATAACTCTTTGTTGACGACGGCGAAAAAATAATACTTCTCTATTTAATAATTCAACCAGTCGTTGTTAAGTTATTCATTATCCTGAAGGAGGACACGAGGCTTCGCACAACGGTCATCAAGAGCGGTAACGGAAGGGGTTTGGCAGGGCATTGATGTAACTGACTATAGTTAGAGGAGGTCGCGTTTGGGGAAGGAGTGAAGGGGTGAGTGAAGGGGTTAGGTAAGGGCATTGATGTAATTAACTACATTTAGAGGAGGTCGCGTTTGGGTAAGGAGTGAAGGGGTGAGTGAAGGAGTTAGGCAGGGCATCGATGTAACTGACTACATTTAGAGGAGGTCGCGTTTGGGTAGGGAGTGAAGGGGTGAGTGAAGGGTTTTGGCAGAGCATTGATGTAACTGACTACATTTAGATGAGGTCGCGTTTGGGTAAGGAGTGAAGGGGTGAGTGAAGGGGTTAGGCAGAACATTGATGTAACTGACTACATTTAAATGAGGTCGCATTTGGGTAAGGAGTGAAGGAGTAAGTGAAGGGGTTAGGCAGTGAATTGATGCAATTGACATCAATGCGTTGGGGAAAGAAGAGGTCATGCGTGAGAGGAGCGAGGATAGGAGAGGAGGTATTATCAACAACACAGAAGGATGGAAGTATGTTCAATTATTCTTACCTCTACCTGATAGCAGCAGCAAACATTACTCAAATTGTGTCTTGTATAAGTAAATGTTTTGCTACACTTGGTGGTAGCAAGGACCAGTACGTTGCTAACTGCGTTGCGTATGGATTAATTCAATAGCTTTCCGTTACTTCACTTTTTTATATTAAAAATACCATGGTTCTCAATTAAACCATATTGATTATGATAATTTATATTAAATAAGACGTATTTACTTTCAATGAGGGTAAATTTGAGTCAGTAAACCCCGTACACTGTACGGATGAAGGCGAAGTTTCGAGAAGTAAAAAGTAAACTTTAAATCAATTCGAAATATTTGTAGTGTCTACATACATTTTTATATATTCACCCTGTCGCTGCCAAAAAGACTGCTAGAGATGGCAACACACGATTTGAATCATCTATGAAGAACCCCTCTAGCCTCTATCGGGTTAATAATTCGAATTGAACTTCCTACAACTCGAATATTATTCATTTTTGAAGTGATTTCTCAGCGAACTCGATAAAATAATTAGCAAAAAATAATAACCGACATCAAAATTGATAACCTCTTGGTGTTTAAATTCTGTGACTTTATTTTCTTAATGACCAGTCACATATCCCTACTAACTCACCCACCCATCCCCACTCATTCACTCACCCTGCCCCACACTCCTCATTCACTCACTTACCCATCCCCTCACTCACCCATCCCCACTCAGTCACCACTATTCACTCATCCCCACACACTGACTCATCAAAACTCACTCATCCATCATGACTCACTAACCCATCCCTACTCATTCCTCCATCCACTCGCACATTCTTGAAAAAACACCCATCATTTCCAACCCCTTCCACCAGCACAGACGTCCCCTTACGTGCCCACCTCCGTTCTGAGAACATAACTCTCCCATCAATCCACTCCCTCCATTACATTCCCCTCTTTATCCCTGCCCATCCCGTTCTTTGCACATGCCCTTCTTTCTCTTAATTTTCTTCTCCTTGACCCCTTCTTTTGCTCCATCCTTCCATCATGAGTACCATTCCCATCCTTTCCTCCTCTGCAACCCCCCCCCCCCTCATGTACGAACCAACCCTTTCCTTTGCACCCCCCTCCTTTGAACACCCCCACTCGAAGTGTCCGGTAATGGCTGCTCCCCCCACCCAGGCTGTCCTCCTTAGTGCTTTCTTATTTTCCGAGTCTAACCCTTTCAGTCAGAGATTTAGCGATCTAACGGCCCCATCTGATGATGCCTGACTGTAACCGTCCATCACGGTCCTTCACTCTGACCAGCCATCACGGTCCATCACTCTGACCGCCCATCACTTTGACCGTTCATCACGGTCCATCGCTCTGACCGTTCATCGCGGTCCTTCACTCTGACCGTCCATCACTTTGACCGTTCATCACAGTCCATCACTCTGACTGTCCATCAAGGTCCATCACTCTGACCGTTCATCACTCAGACCGTTCATCACGGTCCATCACTCTGATCGTTCATCGCGATCCCCCACTCTGACCGTCCAACACTTTGACCGTTCATCACGGTCCATCACTCTGACCATCCATCACTTTGACCGTCCATCAGTCCATCACTCTGACCGTTCATCATGATCCATCACTCCGACCGGTCATCACGGTCCATCACTCTGACCGTCCATCACTTTTACAGTTCATCACGGTTCATCACTCTGACCATCGATCACTTTGACCGTCCATCAATCCACTCTGACCGTTCATCATGATCCATCACTCTGACCGGTCATTACGGTTCATCACTCTGACCGTCCATCACTTTGACCGTTCATCACGGTCCATCACTCTAACCGTCCATCACTTTGACCGTGTATCACGGTCCATCACTCTGACCGTCCATCACTTTGACCGTGTATCACGGTCCATCACTCTGACCGTTCACCACTTTGACCGTCCATCACTCTGACCGCCCATAATGATCCATCACTCTGACCGCTCATCACGGTCCACCACTCTGACCGTCAATCACGGTTCATCACTCTGACCGTTCATCACGGTCCAGCACTCTGATCGTCCATCACTTTGACCGTCCATCACTCTGACCGTTTATTAAGATTCTTCATTCTGACCGTTCATCACTTTGACCGTCCATCACGGTCCATCACTCTGACCGTTTATTATGATCATCACTCTGACCGTTTATTATGACCATCCATCACGGTCCATCACTATGATCGTTCATCACGGTCCATAACTCTGACCGTCCAGCACGGTCCATCACTGACCGTCCGTCACGGTCCATCACTGACCGTCCATCACGGTCCATCACTAGACCGGCCATCATGGTCCATCACTCTGACCGTCCATCACTTTGACCGTTCATCACGGTCCATCACTCTGACCGTCCAGCACGGTCCATCACTGACCGTCCGTCACGGTCCATCACTGACCGTCCATCACTTTGACCGTTCTTCACGGTCCGTCACTCTGACCGTCCATCACGGTCCATCACTGACTGTACATCACTTTGACCGTTCATCACGGTCCATCACTCTGACCGTCCATCACGTCCATCACTGACCGTCCGTCACGGTGTAACGAAACGCAGATTTAAGATGATTGAGCGAGATAGGTATGGTGATAGCGGAGATAGGTCAAGGCGAATAGTAGGAAACAGGAAAGAAATACAGGTTTATTATTGAATTGACTGCATGGGTAAGGACACTTTACTCTGGTTTATAATTAATATTTAGAAACTCCTGAACACAGTTTTGATAGAAACAACCTAATTAAACAACGATAACAATGGTCCGGGCTTCCCACTCAACACTGCACTGGTTTTACACAATCGCCGGGAAACCTGACCAGTTATAACGAGATAAAGGGGTGCCGCCCCGAAGGAATTCCCACACATCTCTGGACCTACGTGGCACCGTTCGGAACCCCGCTCTTGAAGAAAATCCCCCGCAGCCCGATCCAGGTGCCAGGCGTACTGCGCTTGCAGCTTTGCAGCGGATGTACGCGTCACAATTGCAGCTCCCCTCCGTTGAGCCCCGGCGCTGGATGCGTAGGGTCTCTGCCCCTCAGCTATCGTCAAGTCATGACGATCATGCCCCCACAGATTGCTATCGGGGACAGGCGTACGGCACTTGCAGACTTGCAGCGAATGAATACGTAATGGTTGCAGCTCCGCTGCCGTTGCGTTCTTGCGCTGGATGTGTAGGGTCTTCCCTCCCCCCACGTCTGAAGTCACGGCCCCTCTTGAAGGTGATGCTCCCGCGGATTTATACAGGTGACAGCGTAATGCGACTGCCCCTGGTCGCACCAGGCCTTGGCCGAGGGCCCCAGCGGCCGCGAGACCGCACTGCCTCAGTTCCGGTCTTGAAGTTCCCTCTACTCCTTACGCAGTGCCTGCCCGCATTCGCTGTCGCCCCTCTGGTTCATAGCCCGACTTTGAATCACCCAATCACACACAAGGCACCCACACTGCGTCATGGCCTTGACTTAAAATACCACGCCCCCTTCCACACGATCAGAACAGTGTAGACTTAAAATTACCTTACAACGGTGGTCCATCACTGACTGTCCATCACTTTGACCGTTCATCACGGTCCATCACTCTGACCATCCATCACGGTCCATCATTAACCGTCCGTCACGGTCTATCACTGACCGTCCATCACGCTCCATCACTCTGACCGACCATCACGGTCCATTACTCTGACCATCCGTCACAATCCATCACTGACCGTCCATTACTGTGACCGTTCATCACGGTTCATCACTCCGACCGTCCATCACGGTCCATCACTGACCGTCCGTCACGGTACATCACTGACCGTCCGTCACGATCCATCACTGACCGGTCATCATTTTGAGCGTTCGTCAAGGTCTATCACTCTGATCGTCCATCACGGTCCATCACTGACCGTCCGTCACGGTCCATCAATGACCGTAAATCCCTTTGACCGTTCATCACGGTCCATCTCTATGACCGTCCATCACGCTCCATAATTTTCACCGTCCGTCACGGTCCATCACTCTGCCCGTCCATCACGGTCCATCACTTTAACCATCCATCACAGTCCATCAATCTGACCGTTCATCATGATTCATCACTCTGACCGTCCATCACTTTGACCGTCCGTCACTTTGACCGTTCATCACGGTCCATCACTCTGACCGGTCATCACTTTGACCGTTCATCATGGTCCATCACTCTGATCGTTCATCACTTTGACCGTCCATCACGATCCATCACTCTGACCGTTTATTATGATTCATCATTCTGACCGTTCATCACTTTGACCGTCCATCACGGTCCATCACTCTGACCGTTTATTATGATCCATCACTCTCACCCTCCATCACGGTCCATCACTCTGACCTTTCATCACGGTCCATCACTCTGACCGTCCATCACGGTCCCTCACTCTGACCGTTAATCACGATCCATCACTCTGACCGTCCATCACATTGACCGTTCATCACTCTGACCGTTTATTATGATCTATCACTCTGACCGTTCATTACGGTCCATCACTCTGACCGTTCATCATGATCCATCACTCTGACCGTCCATCACGGTTCATCACTCTGACCGTCCATCACTTTGACCATCCATCTCGGTCCACCACTCTGACCATTCATCATGATCCATCACTCTGACCGTCCATCACTTTGACCGTTCATCACGGTCCATCACTCTGACCGTCCACCACTTTGACCGTCCATCACTGTCCATCACTCTGATCGTTCATCATGATCATCACTCTGACCGGTCATCACGGTCCATCACTTTGACCGTTCATTACGGTCCATCACTCTGACCGGTCATAACTTTGACCGTTCATCACGGTCCATCACTTTGCCGGTCCATCACTTTGACCGTTTATCACGGTCCATCCCTCTGACCGTTCACCACTTTGACCGTCCATTACGGTTGATCACTCTGACCGTTCATCACGGTCCATCACTCTGACCGTTTATTATGATCCATTACTCTGACCGTCCATCACGGTCCATCACTCTGACCGTTCGTCACGGTCCTTCACTCTGACCGTCCATCACGGTCTATCACTCTGAGCGTTCACCACTTTGACTGTCCATCACGCTTCATCCCTCTGACCGTTCATCACGGTCCATCACTCTGATCGTCCATAACTTTGGCCGTCCATCACGGTTCATCACTCTGACCATTTATTATGATCCATCATTCCGACCGTTCATTACTTTGACCATCCATCACAGTCCATCACTCTGACCGTCCATCACGGTCCATCAGTCTGACCGTCCATCACGGTCCATCACTCTGACCGTCCATCACGGTCCATCACTCTGACCGTTCACCACTTTGACCATCCATCACGGTCCATCACTCTGACCGTTCATCACGGTCCATCACTCTGACCGTCCATCACGGTCCATCACTCTGACCGTCCATCACGGTCCATCACTCTGACCGTCCATCACGGTCCATC
>SDVV010038185.1:0-10760 GCA_016164225.1 Gammarus roeselii
AAATTCACCCATTTACTATCATTCCTCACTCACGCCTATCCGTTGCACGTTCTCTTCATTCTTCCACCCAAACTTCCGTCTTCCTCTTGGCTTACGTTCACTCACCTTCGCTTTCATTACCCTTTTCGACTATCTCCCATCATCAATGCTCACCGTGTGTTCGAACCATCTCAGAACACGTAAATCTACTCTGCCCTACAACTTCCTTACATCCCCGTTCTAATGCACACAACTTATTAATTGATCCTAAACCTCAGCGTCATTCCGCTTATGTTTCTCAAACATTTCATCTCGAAAACTTCCAAACTTCTTCCCTATTCCGTTCTCCCTCCCACGTCTCAGCCCCGCACAGCACAGTTGGAGCCACAACCCCCTCATACAACCCTAACCCTCACTTTGCATCCAAACCCAATGTCCTACAGCTCATTACACTTTTCAGTGTACCCAACACCTCACACCCTTCTTCTACTCTAAATTTCACCTCGCATCGTCATTCCTAGAACATCTCGTAACATTCATCCGCGCCATCTTCGACACTAGCCAACACATTTTTTTTCTTCTGAATTTGTCACCAGGGCTGCATCATCCTCAAACAGTTACAGACTCAACTGCTAACCCCGCCTATTTTTAATAACTACTCTAAACCTCGACTCAAAACACTTGCGTTCACCTCTCTGACCACTTTTTATAGATAGAGATTGGAGAGCCAAAAAGTTCTAATGCACCCGTGTCTTAGTCCTAATTTCACTGGGAACCAATCATTCACCTCGCTCCCTACTTTGGCAAATAATCTGCTGCTGACAAAGTTGCTCTGGATCGATTTTTATACAAATTCTTCCCTTCCTCCACTTCCGCCCCCTCTCAACCCTATCGTAGGCCTTTTATAAATCCATGAAAGCCCAAAACACACATACTTTTCCTTCAGAAGGAAGTTCTCACTGCACTGCTTCACCACTCCTGAGGCAACACTGTGCCCCGTCAACCGCACCGACTGTACTTTCTCTAATCCTCATGATTACACTCTTCCTTACAGCTTACCCGCAAACACACATCAAACTTATACCTCTGAAGATGCTGCAATCATTTTAATCTCCTTTACTTAGAGTGCATTGGAATATTGTATGACATGTTCCACAAAAACCACGTCCGAGACAATCTAATATTTATTAATCACCGACCATTCGACTACCGTTACTTAACCCTTTTTTATGAATTTAGTAAACTATGGCCAAACCATAGGTTCTCCCTACTTTCAGCATCTCTACCGCCTCCTCTTAGAACCAGCACCCGCAACAACAAGTCAGCTACTCTAAAATCCTCAACATTAACAATTTCACAATACGCAGCCGACCTCTTCCACACATGAGAACTCTCCAATAGGCCGTTTACAACTTTCACACCTCCTTCCTCTTCTCTTCCTTCCTCACCCTCTTCACTTTTTTTCAAAACATCTTACTGTTCTCTTCAAAATTCTCGCTCAACTACTCTCTTCACCTCTCTGCTCTTATCACTCGCTTCATCTCTTTCCTCATCTCATTACACCGCAAGTTTAACCTCGGCGTTCCACCACTCTCAACCCTTCCTCCTACACCCGCCAACACGGCACACACATTTCTCGCAGATCTCATCACCAGCTCTCTTGCCACATTGAGTTCACTCACCTTCACTACTTCTTTTCCTCCTCCCACTTTTATTTCCATTCCACCCCTACTCTACTTGCTCATCCAACTGGCTCATCCACTTGCTAATCCAACAGCTTCCACTCACACTCCTTGAATTCAACCCAAAATCTATCAGCGCTCATCCACCATTGCAGCACGGGCGATCTTTACCCAGGTGTACTTGTGGACTTCTCGCTTCTTGAACAAGCGTTAACCACCATCAGCTCACATGCACAAACCAATCGTTTTTTTTTCATGTCATTTCTGCCATATCTCCCTTGGATGCCGTACCTTACTAACACATTGGCAACCACTATGTCTCCAATTCTCGCATATAGCTCCCCCAGTACCACCACATTGTGTTGACTCACTCACACTAATGCAAGCGCGCTTCCAATTTTCTTCGCCCCTCTCGTTACCTGATAAGTAAGTACTCACAATCGCATGCAGATCTTCCTATGCCTAACGTAAACTTCACCCATGTCAACCAGAGGACACTTGTTCCCACTCCGAAGCGCTAGAAGCCAACCGATCACTCGATAACAACACCACACCTTATCCTGCCTAACCCTGCCTAACCTTTCTCCACACAACTTCCCTTCACTTACCACACCAAACTCACATTCGCCCTTACCCATCAACTTCATCTCACTCATCGCCAACACATCAAAATTTCTCTTCACAAACATCGCACCAATCTCTCTCCACTTCGCTTCGTCCGTACCAGAAATACATTTTTAGCGAGGGGGCCTTTCCTCCCATCGGCCTGTTTGCTGTTTTAGAGGGAGAAATTTACCGATAAGGGAATCTCCAGCCCCTCGCCTCGTCCCCCTGTTATGCCTCCGACGACGTTCAATGAATACGGTAGCAGGTATTCTTACTCCCCTGTAACGGGGAAAAATATTCCTGGACTTCCTAACTTTCCATACCTTGGTCCATAAGGACTAGAGTATACTACACACAAAATAAGTGCCCAACTAATTCACTTACCTATTGATACCAACTTTGGATTTCTTATAGAACATTAGCTATTTGCCCTGTCCTTCCATCGGTAACAAACTTCTTCCATGTGCAGCGCCTGCCACTCTCTTCATCCTAACTCTCCTTCCCTTTTAGCGAGGACGGCTTCGGCAAATTGACCTGCCCCGACGCCCGCCCTACCGACCAGGGCGCATACTCCTGCGAAGCCATCAACATCAAAGGCTCCGTGTTCGCCATCCCCGACACCATCGTAGTTGTCATCGGCGGCCCGGGCTCCGTCTGCGAACCACCGCAGTTTAACGCCGCCGCCTCCTCCGTTCCTGAGTGTCTCGAGTGCTTCTGCTTTGGAGCAACGACAGAGTGCTTCTCTACCGACAGATACGTGTCTCAGGTGAGTACGATCGTTTACACCTAGTGCGTAGTACCTACTGATGATCTTCTGTATAGCTCAGTTTGGTCCCATATTTGTACTGGGATTTTAAACTGCACGGTAGTTTGCCCCAAATTTGTTCGAGTAACGTAAAAATTGAAATCGGTAATGCCGATGAAGTGGCCACTTGAGGAGTACCATACAAACCCCGGCCCCTCACCAGGTTTCTAGTGAGGGTGATGCATAAACCCTATCAAAGTGGGTCTGGCAACACTTTCAACGTGCAGACGACCAAAATTCCATCAGCAAAGAACGCAAACTCCTCCCAAATGGATTACCACACCTCGGTCGAAAACGACGGAACCATGTTCGCATCACAAAGTTAACTGCAAGCATGTACGAAATGAAATGCAAAACCCACTAAAACAACATATGGGATTCTCGAGTAATAAAAGCCATAGTGCACCGCAGCCTCCAGTACAACCGATGAACGTCCAACAAAACTAGAAGATTAGTTGCAATTAAAGCTCTTCTAATTGATAACTTTAAAGAGAACAGACTAACCAAGAAACCCTCGATCTGCGCAGACTTTGTCCACCTCCAATGATAACCTCAACCCCAAAACCACCCTAACTGAACTCCAATAACTACAACGAGAAAGAAACGGTTCTCAACCAACTCCTAGGATGCAGGCTTGATTTATATGGAGATTCTCCTGAAGGGACAAGGGGTTGAGTTCACTGCCGGACTTGTACAATACGACGACTGCGTGGACGAAGCAAAAATCATTCGGGTCTCCCGAATGATGAAGCCGACGAGTTCATCACCGGACTCGTCCAATACGAGGAATGTGTAGTTGGAGCAAAAATCTCACCAAAAATCAAACCGACAAGAAACACCACCACGGCCCTTCTGCTTAAATTCAACTGCCCCACCCCACCTAACTACATAGACATACCTTTCTCTGGCGCCAAAACCAAGGTTACACCCTTCGAAAAATGTCCTATACGATGCTCTAAATGCCAGAAATATGGACACATGAGAAGAGATTGCCACGGTAAGCAAAGATGCTCACACTGCTTCCAAGACGACCACGACAAACGGGACGATCCCTCGTCGTTCCCATCCGAAGAATCTCACTGCTTTTACTGCAAAGTAAACGGCCACCCTACGGTACACGGAGACTGCCCCCAGGACAAGACTGAGATGGAGATCCTGCAATACCAAATAGAGCACAAAGTCGGGCGACGAGAGGCCGCGGCCGCGATTCGCTCGCCATAGGCTGACCCTCCCACCCTGGAGGAAAGATCCGCATCAATCCCTACCCACTCCCTCATAACGCTTGCAGATAGCGGTGCGAACAAAGTTGCTCCCTCAACGAACCCATTCACCATGATGAACTCGCTCTCCAAACAACTGGGAGGTAATCCGATAGACGTAAACCGACAGGAAACGAAGCATCTGACCACGTCGTGAATTTTGAGCAGAGTAACGCTATACAAAGAATTAACAAAATAGACAAACACAAAGAAGCTGTCGAAATACATCCGTTCTTCAACGCTACAAGACGAATTATTTACTATTCCAACTACACTCCCAAAACTGACCTAAGTGCTTTTTCAGCTGGTTAGCGAAGGATGACGGAGTCACCAACGTTTCCCTGGCAGAATGGATCAAACTACGAAACACCCACCCACCGCATATCAAATCTCTTTCCCAGGACGTGACACACCGGAATTCATAGTAATCCCAGGCGAACAGCTAAAAACAAAACTTACCCAGTGGCGATATGGCCTGCAATGTGCAAAAAATGCCTGGAATACGGCCACGTCATCAAATACTGCCAGCCATACATATTCCAATCTGTAAGAGGTGCGCCCGTGAGCATGACCGAAAGGACTGCACAGCCTGCCGACCTAAATGCCACCACTGCTCATGCCTCCATGAGGCAGGTTACCGCGACTGCCAAAAGCAGATGGACCGAACAGCAATGACATTCATTCAAAATGACCGCAGAGTCACACGAAAACAGGCCATCAAAATCTTTTACGACGAAAACTCAAACTGACGTAATTTAAATTACGTCAAAACAGTTCAATCTAGAACTAAGCCTACCCCACCAGACGACACTCGCGCACCGTCAACAAAACCTGTTACCATGACCCCAACACCCCTCTCCAGTACTAACATTTCCACAACCAGCCCAGCGACCACCCTCGTATTAGAGGCAGGCGTCACAAGCAATGAACATACCAGTGCCCAGGAGAGCCCTGCGATGGATGCTGCCTCAGTAGACTACGAGGAGAGGTCCAATAGCACGAAAATCAAAAGGCTAAGAGACGAAGATTCCTCCAACGACGACCGCGGAATACACGACGCCCTCTCGTCACGAAGCAAAAAGATTAGCAACAGCCCACGAACCACAGCTCGCCTTGATCAGAGCGGTGAACGTCTACTGTCCGTCTTAAGAGCGACCGCACCCGCGAAAACCAAAGTGAGATTTTCAACAATCACCTAACATGCCCAACACCAGAACATCTCAGAAGCGAGAACGACCGTCGCCTGCGCGAGGACGCGTTGAAAATCTTCAACGAAGAACTGATACCCGAAAACACCGATCGACCATGCACCGCACTCGATCAAATATCCCAACGACTGCGCCCAGCCCATCTTGACGTTTAAAAAACCCTCCATAGAAGTGAAACGCGCTCGCTCAAGAAGCAAACACAAAGATCGTACTCCTTCGTCCTCCTTCTCCTGCAAGAGCACTCACAGCCGAGAATGCTGTGAGTCTAGGAGATCATGTTCTACAGAAAGCGGACGCTCTAGCGAACGCTATCGATCTAGGACACCTGTGCCTCATAAACACGAACACCACAAAAGTTCATACAAACCACACGACCGCTCCAGACCATCAAGGTCTGAGCGTGAAACAGATCCGAAATGAACAACAGTACAATACTTCAGTGGAATTGCCGGTTACTTAGAAGCAAGAAAGATGAATTATTATTCCTTATCTCCACCCATAAACCTTTGGTGGTAGGCCTCCAAGAGATCAAACTCTGTGACACCGCCACCTTCATAATCCCTCAAAATGTCATAAATCGTCGCGAAAGTCACAATGAAGTGACTGCCCACGGCGGAGTGGCAATTATGATTCATCAAAGCATACCTCATCACCTCCTCCCTCTATGAACAGAAATACAAGCTGTCGCAGTGAAGATATGTATCTCAAGACCAATAACAGTGGTATCTATCTACTCGTCACGAAACCACAATCTTTCAGAGGCACTAATGACCGATCTGCTTAATCAACTGCATCATCCCGTACTGCTCCTTGGAGACTTCAACAGCTACCACGAAGTGTGGGTGATAAAGGCCAACACCATAGACACTCACAACCTGGTCATGCTCAACGTTGGACAACCCCCTCGGATCACCCTCGAAAGTGAAACCGCTATCGATTTATCATCAAACTCGTTTGTGAACTTCTGCCTTCAACACATGACAGTGACCACAACCCAGTGATCATATCGCTCCTTACCAACCGACCAAACAATCCCGACGCACAGGAGCTTCGATTTAACAATGAAAAGCCAGCTGGAAGGAATACTCAACACATATCGTATGGAACGATGTGGAGGGCCCTCCCAAAGACATTTCAGAGTGTGACCTCGTCCTTCATTGCATATTTACCCTGAACCTTTTTCCCAAAACTTTGGTGGTGTCCGGAGGTACAAGAAGCAATGGACAGGCGTGAAAGGATGTACAGGGCCTTCCGCCGCGCACGTTCCCCCAGGAACCGAGTAGCCTGGAATAGGGAAACTGCCGTGTTCCGCAAACTTAGAGTGGAGAAGAAGCGAGAAAACTGGACCCAATTAGTTAACACAATCAATCGTAACACCCCTCTTTCTCAAGTGGGAGAAAAAATCAGACGTATCCAAGGCCGCCCCGAGCGACCTACCCACATCCCATCGGACGGAGACCCTGTACTTTATACGCGGATATCGCAGACAAACTAGCTCAGACTTTCAGCCAGATATCGCAATCAACAGATTAAACGGCTCCTTTCCAACGGGAAAAGATCTTAAGAGAAAGCGAGCATATTGTCTTCACTTCCGCAGATGAAGAATTCTACAACAAACCTTCCTCCCTCTATGAACTACAGTATGCTATCAACCACACTCGTGCAACCTCACCTGGGCCAGATCAAGTGCACATCAATATGATCAAACACCTTCCTGACAAAGCTCTCCAGCAACTACTGAATGTGTTCCATACGTTTTATTCAAACTCATTCTTTCCCGATCAATGGCGAGAATCTGTAATTATCCCCATACCCAAACCCGAAAAATACCACAGCGACCCGCATAACCACCTATCTTGAAAAGCATGCAGGCCTTGATAACATCCAGTGCGGTGGCCGTAAGCGCCACTCCACAACGGACCACCTCGTACGACTAGGATCAAACATTAAACAGGCCTTCGTCCAAAGAGAACATGTGGTTTCCATATTTTTCGACATTGAAAAGCAAACGACACTACGTGAAAATACGGGATCATGAAGGATCTCCACCGTAAAGGTTTGAGAGGCCGCCTATCACGTTTCATCCACCAATTTCTACAAAACCACACCTTCAGGGTCAAGGATGGCGACACTCAGTCTCTGTCATATCCGCAAGAAATGGGCGTACCCCAGGGAAGCGTCCTCAGTGTCACTCTTTTTGTCCTGAAAATCGATCAGTTAGCCGACATTCTTCCCCGAGACGGAAGACTGCTCTCATCGCTATACGTGGACGATCTACAAATAAGCTACTTACTCCCCAGCCTCATAACAATTCAATATGAACTCCAGAAGTGCCTAAACCTAGTTGGGAACTGGGCTTCCCTAAACGGATTCCTATTCTCGCCCTCTAAAACTGAAAGCATGCACTCTACCCTTGTGCTCGTTTTACACCTGAAATCAGCTGTAACGCTGCACATCACCCTTCTAGTATATGAAGAAACTATACAATTCTTGGGTCTTGTGTGGGACCCTAAACTCACGTGGCGATCCCACATTGCAGCCCTGGAGACTCGCTGCAAAAGGTCGCCGGAACTTGACCAATCGGTAACATCCCTGAAGTTCGGTGCCGACATGGACACCGGAATGACGTTGTACAGAGAAATAATACGATCGCGCATGGACTACGGAGCCGTTGTCTACGGTTCAACAGCCAATACTTTTCTCGACCATCGCAAACAATGCTATGCGTATCACAATCGGCGCATTCCGCTCCACCCCAATCAAATCCCTCAACGTGCT
Source organism: Gammarus roeselii (assembly GCA_016164225.1). NCBI lineage: Eukaryota > Metazoa > Arthropoda > Malacostraca > Amphipoda > Gammaridae > Gammarus > Gammarus roeselii. The sequence continues at coordinate 8,318 of SDVV010038185.1, forward strand.
CGCTAACTTCTGTCCCTTTTCGCTCCGGCGAGACAAACTTTTGCTACAATACTATTTTAAGACTTTAAGTCTAATCAACAACCCAGCAATCCGCCACAGATCCAGCATATCCGATAAGCGCCTTTTTGCGGCTAAAAAGAATATATGTTCATCATTTTCTCTACGAGTGGACAACCAACTGACCTCGCTAAACACCAACCGTAAGTATATTAAACCGTCAATTTCCTACTAAATCCTTCAAATGGACACACCAACACGGATGATCAACCCACCACCGGTCAACCAAGACCTGCAAGTGTACCCTAAAACAACTACTCAAACCAACGCGCACCGACAGGAATTCCTAAGACTACTTAATGAAGAATATTTGGAGCACTGCCTATATACACTGACGGCTCCAAAACCGCGGACGGAGTGGGAGCCGCCGCTGTGTGCGGGGAAATTTCACTTTCGGCCACCCTCCCACAAGAGGCCTCCGTGTTCTCTGTGGAGCTCCACGCACTCGAACTAGTTATCTCTATCGCAAAAACAGATCGCTTCCCCAAATTCGTCGTATTCTCAGACAGTCTCAGTGTCCTCACCCAGCTTAAAACACTGCACTACAAACATCCCGTTCTACGTAAAATGCAGCATGATCTCTTTGTGATGCTCGAAACGGGTCAGGCAGTCGAATTCTGCTGGATCCTCCGGGCACGCGGGAATTAGAGGAAACGAACGGGACACGCGTGGATAACTCACAACCACTTGATGGATGTCGACATGGGGCCTAACGCGCCACCTTGCCCTTGTTGCCACAAAGTGGCTATCAGCGTGAAACACTTATTGATGGATCGCAACGCACTCGCGGCAGCCCGAAGAGTTTTATTAAATCCCCCATGCAACATACAAAGCCTACTCACTGACCAAACCTACCGGAAAAGCTTATTGCTTTCGGAAAACACCGGATATACAAAGCTGTCTAAACCACAAACAACACCTGTGCAAGTGAGGTGGTCTCTCCACCCCATTACGCACAGAGATAACGATACATTCACGAAGATACGCGTTAACTCTTTGCTTTCTTGTACGCGCTACTACGCGAATGTGCCAAAGTTGAAATATGTACTCTATTTCATTTTGACAAGACTTAATCTTTTCGCACGCAAGGCCGTTGAGGCTCCGGTGGAAGTGAGGCTCAAATCAAATCAGATCACATTTCCACCATATAAACACTGACGGTTCCAGAACCGTCACATGAGTGACGGCTGGCGCTGTGTACCGGGAAACCAAGTTCGGCTACCCTCCCACAAGAAGAATCTGTTTTCCCTACAGAAAAATACGCACTCAAATTGGTCATCTTCGATATAAAAGCAAATCCCTACCTCGAATACGTCATCTTCTACAACAGTCTGAGTGCCCTTACTCAGCTTAGAACTCTGCAATATACACACCCTGCTCTACGTAAAGTAGAACATGACCTGTTTTCAATGTCGGAGACGGGACAAGCGGTTGAATTCTGCTGAATATCTGATCACACGGGAATAAGAGGAAATCAGCACAGAATCCCTCGCCATACTGACATCCACCTATCAGGAACGATTGATCACCATTCACTACCGAGATTGTTCTCGCATCATCAAGTCCTCTATGACATACTGATGGAATGATATGTGGCAACAAAACGGACAGAAAATGCGTTCAGTCAAACCCTCTTTTGAAGAAATGGAAACTATTTTCTCCGAACAGATGAAAACTAAGTTTGATGTATTATACCTAAGTATTGAAAACCCATTGCTAGACGCTGGAAATAAATTATTTAATAATAATACTAATAATAATAACAACAAGAGAGACCCAGTATTCATCTTCCGCCTGTTCACTGGGCACGCCTGGATAATTCACAACCATCTAATGAACGCAGACATGGGACCGTGCCACCATGTCTTTCATGCCACCAAATGGCAATCAGAGTGAAACTCACGGCCTATACTAAGCAGTTTGAAAGTTGAAAGGCAGTTGAAACGACATTGTCTGTCTGGATAGCTACGTTTAAGCAGTTTATTTTCGTTAAAGCATTCCTCCTGTATCCACTGGCATGCATGTATGCCAAAATTTGAAATTATACCTAATTTTAATTTTCGTAAACACTGGAGTGCGTGCCTGTCAGATTCGATGATCTTCGCGTCATGTGGAGGAGCCCGCGCTGATTTGAGACTGATCTCCGGTGAGAGGGGGGTAGAAGGGCATCTCAACGAAATTTGTAAGAATATTGGCCTGTACAACCCAAGGAATCTACAATTGATGACCTACTTCGAATACTACGCATTAATTTTTCAATTACGCCGTAGAAGATTAAAAGAAGATGCACGAGATGGTGGGAGCTCACCGGAAACGATGTTTTTTACGCCCTATGGGGGAGGTGACAAAGACTCGCGTAGGAGCCCCGGTGTAGAAGGAAGGATCG
>SDVV010038186.1:0-10760 GCA_016164225.1 Gammarus roeselii
TATAATGACACTGTGCTTACTAATCAAATAATCAAGAAATTTATAACGTGGTCACGTTCACGAAACATAAGAAAAATATCATCGATGAAACGTTCATAAAACTGGGGTTTAAACTCAGCAGGGCAATCACGAAGCCAAATTTCCTCGTGAAAGCACAAAGATTTTGGCAAATGTAGGGCCAAGCGGAAGACCCATTCCCAATCCTTCAGTCTGTTTATAATATTTATTGTTAGAAGTGCAAAAAGAATTAGGAACTGAGTGCTCAAGAAGTGGCAGGACAGGCCCATGACATCGCTACAATTAGAAAACCATTTATCTAAACAAATGTTGATAGTTTCACGTTATGGAATATTAGTGAAAAGGCTTTTAATGTCAAAAGATGCCATATACAATGACTCTGAGTTACAGACCTTAGTAATATCACTAACAAACGACTTGGTATTATCTACCGTATAGCGACTAGTTGTGGATGGAGAGAGGATAAGGACCAGAAATTTAGCTAAACCATAGATGGAGTATTGTATGCAGTTAAAAAAGAATGGCATTTAAATTTAGATGAGAAGTCAATTCTGTGAAATTTAGGTAATCCGTACAGAATAGCAGAGCCAGTGCCAGATACATATAATTTCCTATAAATATCAATATCGGAAACATCTATATTACTGAGTTTACGTCGGAAATCGTTAATTTACTTCCTCTACTCTCATGTCGAATTTATGAATAGGCTCAACAATTTCCACAAATTTATTTCTGTCCGAAATTAGGGAGTCAAGAGATTCAACATATTTCACCCTATCGACGAGAACAACGCCCTACCCATGTCCGGACGCGTGACAATTAAATCCTAATTCGATGCAAAATTTCGGAGAAGAGCTATGTCTGATGAGTTAAATACAGCTGAAAATACCTTGCAGGACTTCAAATTTTCAAATGTACCTGTGTGCAACAGTTTGCAATTCACTGAAGATGTCCGAAATATTGCAGGAGGAGTAGGATTTCAGTGTTGTTATGATGTTCTCAGAAGACAAAAACTAAGAGTTAAATTCAATTTAAATGAAGGTAAACAAAAGTCTAGTCCAGATGCTAATAATAATTAAAGTCGGGAAGACAAAGTGACACTACTGAAATTAGAAATAACATTTTTAGGGTCGCATGGGCGAAGTTCGTTGCTACTCATTGAATTATGAAGTTTTCTTGAGTGAGTGAGAACGGTAGTGGCTCTAAGCTTTTCCATCTGTTTGGCAATGTGATGTTCGACCAGTGAAAGTTCCACCCGTAAAGGAGAGCCATCAATGAAACCTTCATCTCCGCCAATGCTGAAAAACTCTTGTCTAATGTCCTCCTCCAGCACTTGATTTCATTGATCAAAAGTTTGGCTTGCCACGCTTTATTGAAATGCGAGGAATGCAATTTTTTCTTGTAACGCTTGAATTGCAGGAATTTATGGATAATATTGTAGACCTCCCACTTGGTAATGAAATCGATGTCTAATTTGGCCTTCTCCAGTTTCCGCGATGTATCCTCAAACTTCCTAAACGTACGGACTGCATCCTCACCATAGCAACGGCGAATATATCCAGTAACATTGGTTTGAGCTTTCAACAATTACTGGGAGAACAATAGAGCAAGAGCTGCGGAAAACAAAGAAAAAGCCCTTTTTCTTGATGGTTCATTCCACTATAGTCGAAATTAAAAAACTATTTTAAAACTGACTGAACGTTTCGACCAAACAGTGGTCATTACCAACAGCTGCAAGGAAAAAAAAAATGGTAAGCAAAATTTATAAGCTAAGCAAACGTCGCACGAATTCGGACTAAAAATATGAAACTAAAAAGGTAAAAGAACCCCAAGCGGAATTTCAATGGTTGACAATATATAGCTGGTACGCTGACTGCATGTCGTTAAGTTTCAGCTTCAATTTGGAAAAAAAAATCCAATATTCTAAGATGGGAAGTGTTAGCGTTACAACACATATCAGTAAAATCGTCAATAGATATTGGGTCATCAGACTTTTCGGCATGAAGGCGAACAGAAGAATGAGGAGGTTATGCTAATTGTAGGTTGCTACTGATACTCCGTTTAGAATGCTCAGCAACTCTAGCTCTAAGTGAAAGCGTGGTGGCCCCAACGCATTCTGACTCACACTGCGCGCAAGAATATTTACAAACTACAGACGAGAACAAACATTTTGGGAGTCTATCCTTGAACCGAAACTGTGATCCAATAGTAAACCTATTTACCAGAACCATTTTAAAATCAAGGAAGGTGATATACTTCGTAATCAAATTCTCAAGTTCAACTTTCAATTCTTTCCGATTGGTGTCCGAAAAAAGGAAGGGACTCAAACAATTTCTTTTACTCAACCCTACTGAGAGCAGGAGGTGGATTAAATATAGAGTTGAGAAATTTCTTAACATGAGAATACAACTGACTTGATAGAAATCCATTAGATTGAAAGAAAGTGAACAAAAATTTCAGCTCAGAGTGCAGGAAAGTGTAATCAGAACTAACTCTGTAAGCTCTATTGAGGAAAGTAGTTATACTATTAAGTTTGAATTTGAACGTACAAAAACTGAAAAAAATTAAACCAAAACCAGTGAACGTGTTTTTGCGAAACACAGACGTAATAAATTTATTGTGACTTCTGCTACCAGCACAATCCAAGAAAGAAAGTCTACCGTGCTGCTCTAGCTCCTGGTAAATTTTATGCTACTCTGTTTGCTGTTCAAATAATCAAGAAATTTATTAGCATGGTCCCGTTCACGAAACACAAGAAAAATATAATTGATGTAACGTTTATAAAGCTCTGGTTTAAACTCAGCTGGGCAATCACGAAGCAAAATTTCCTCGTGAAAGCACATAAAGATATTGGCAAAAGTAGGGCCAAGCGGAAGACCCATTCCCAATCCTTCAGTCTGCTTATGATATTTATTATTATAAGTGGAAAAAAAATTAAGAACTGAGTTCTCAAGAAGTGTCCTAAACAGTTGGCAAGACAGGCCCATGACATCGCTACAATTAGAGAACAATTTACCTGAACAAATGTTCATAGTTTCACGTAATGGAATATTAGTGAATATTCTCTCAATGGCAAAAAATGCCATTTACAATGACTCTGAGTTACAGACCCTAGTAATATCATCTACAAACGACTTGGTATTATCTACCGTATGGCGATTAGTTGTGGATGGAGAGAGGATAGGGACAAAAAATTTAGCTAGACCATATTGTATGCAGCAAAAATCGGATGGAATTGGAATTTAGATGAGAAGTCACTCCTGTGAATTTCAGGTAATCCGTGCAGAATACCAGGGCCAGTGCCAGATAGATATAATTTCCTATAAATATCATTATCGAAAATATCCATAATATCGATTTCCTTATCAAGTGTGAGGTCTATAATATCATCCCTAAATTCCTGCTATTCAAGCTTTACAAGAAAGCTTTGCATTCCTCGCATCCCTATAAAGCGTGGCAAGGCAAACTTTTGATCAATGAAATCAAGTGCAAGAGGAGAACACTAGTTGAGAGCTCTTCAGATTTGGCGGAGGTGGAACTTTTACTGGTCGAACATCACATTGTCAAACTGATGAAAAAGTTTAGGGCCGCTACCGTCCTCACTCACTCGAAGAAACTTCATAATTCAGGGATTAGCAACGAACTTCGCCCATGCGACCCTGAAGAGGTTATTTTTAATTTCAGGAGTGTCATTTTGTCTTCCCGACTCAAATTATTATCAGCTTCTGGACTAGACTTTTGTTTACCTTCATTCAAATTGAATTTTACTCCTATTTTTTGTCTTCTGAGAACATAATAACAACACTGAAATCCTACTCCTCCTGCAATATTTCGGACATCTCCAGTGAATTGCAAACCGTTACATACAAGTACTTTAGGAATTTTAGTTCCTAAAAGGTATTTTCTGCTGTATTTAACTCATCAGACATAGCTCTTCTCCGAAATTTTGCATCTCATATGGATTTCATTGTCACGCGTCCGGATATGGGTAGGGGCGTTGTTCTCGTTGATAGAGTGAAATATGTTCAATCGCTTGATTCACTATTTCGGACAGGAAAAACCTTGTGAAATTGTTGAGCTTATTCATAAATTCGACCACGAGTCGATGGATAAAATGAACAATTTTCTACGTAAAGTCAGTTATATGGACGTTTTCGATAATGATATTTATAGGAAATCATACGTATCTGGCACTGGCCCTGGTATTTTGAACGGATTACCTAAAATTCACAGAATTAACTTTTCTTCTAAATTCCAATTCCTTCCGATTTTTGCTGCATACAATACTCCATCTATGGTCTAGCTAAATTTCTTGTCCCTATCTTCTTTCCATTCACAACTAATTGTCATACGGTAGATAGTACCAAGTCGCTTGTTGATGATATTAATAGGGTCTGTAACTCAGAGTTATTGTATAGGGCATCTTTTGACATAGAGCGCTTTTTCACTGATATTCCATTGAGTGAAACTAGCAACATCTGTTTAGATAAATTGTTCTCTAATTGTAGCGATGTCATGGGCCTGTCCTGTCAACTGTTTAGGACACTTCTTGAGCACTCAGTTCTTATTTTTTTTCACTTCTAACAATAAACATTTTAAACAGATTGAAGGATTGGGATGAGTCTTCTGCTTGGCCAATATCTTTATGTGCTTTCACGAGGAAATTAGGCTTCGTGATAGCCCTGCTGAGTTTGAGTCACACTTGTATAAACGTTACATCGATGATACTTTTCTTCTGTTTCGAGAACGTGATCATGCCAATAAATGCCTTGATTATTTGAACAGTAAACATAGTAGCATAATGTTTACCATGAAGCTGGAGCAGCACGGTAGACTTTCTTCGATTGTGCTGTTAGCAGAAGTCATAATAAATTAACTACGCCTGTGTTTCGCAAAAACACGTTCAGTGGTTTGGGTTCAAGTTATTTCCAGTTTGTGTACGTTCAAATTTAAACTTAATAGTATAACTACTTTCCTCAATAGAGCTTACAGAGTTAGTTCTCATTACACTTTCCTACATTCTGAGCTGAAATTTTTGTTCTCTTTAATTCAATCTAATGGATTTTCATGTAGTCTGTTGTATTCTCAAGTTGAGAAATTTCTTAAGTTCAAATTTACCCCACCTCCTGCTCTCAGTACGGTTGAGAAAACGAAATTGTTCAAGGCCCTTCCTGTTTTTCGGACACCAATCGGAAAAATTGAAGTAGAGCTTGAGAATTTGATTTCGAAGTATTTAACCTTTATTGATAGCTCTGGTAAATAGGTTTACTATTGGATCACAGTTTCGGTTCAGGGATAGACTCCCAAAATATTTGCTCTCGTCTGTAATTTGTAAATATTGTTGCGCGCAGTGTGCGTCAGAATACGTAGGGCCCACCACGCGTTCACTTAGAGCTAGAGTTGCTGAGCATTCTAAACGGAGTGTCAGTAGCAACCTACCGTTAGCATAATCTCCTCATTCTTCTGTTGACGATTTTACTGTTGCGTGTTGTAACTCTAACCCTTCTCGTCTTAGAATATTGGAATCCTTTATTATTTCTAAATTGTAGCCGAAACTTAACGTCATGCAGTCAGCGTACCTGTTAAATATTGTCAACTATTTAAATTCTGCTTATTTTTTTTTTACCTTTTCAGTTTCATATTTTTAGTCCAAATTCATGCAACGTTTGCTTAGCTTATAAATTTTGCTCACCTTCTTTTTCTCTTTGCAGCTGTTGATAATGACCACTGTTTGGTCGAAACGGTCAGTCAGTTTTAAAATAGGGTTTAAATTTCAACTTTAGTGGAATAAACCATTAAGAAAAATGACTGTTACTTTGTTTTCTGCAGCCCTTGCTCTTTTGTTCTCTCTGAAAATGTTGAAAGCTCGAACCAATGTTATTGGATATATTCGCCGATGTTATGGTGAGGATGCAGTCCGTTTCTTTAGGAAGTTTGAGGATGCGTCGCAGAAACTGTAGAAGGCCAAATTAGGCATCGATTTCCTCACCAAGTGTGAGGTCTATAATATCATCCCTATATTCCTGCGATGCAAGCTTTAGAAGAACTTTGCATTTCCTCGCATTTTTATAAAGCGTGACAAGCCAAACTTTTGGTCAATGAAATCAAGAGCAAAAGGAGGACATTAGTTAAGAGCTCTTCAGCGTTGGCGGAGGTGAAGGTTTCATTGATGGATCTACTCGTCGAACATCACATTGCCAGACTGATGGAAAAGTTTAGGGCCGCTACCGTTCTTACTCACTCAAGGAAATTTCATAATTTAGAGATTAGCAACGAACTTCGCCCATGCAACCCTGATAAGGGTATTTTTAATAACAGTAGTGTCACTTCGTCGTCCCGACTTGAACTTTTATTAGCTTATGCACTAGATTTTTGTTTACCATTTTCCAAATTGAATTTTAACACTTATTTTATGTCTTTTGAAAACATAATGACAACACTGAAATCCTAATCTTCTTGCAATATTTCGGACTTCTCCAGTGAATTGCAAACTGTTCCATACAAGTACTTTTGTAATTTTAGGTCCTACAAGGTATTTTCAGCTGTATTTACCTCCTGCATCTAATAAGGATTTAATTGTCACGCGTGCGGATAAGGGTAGGGGCTTGTTCTCATTGATAGGGTTAAATATGTTGAATCGCTTGACTCCCTAATTTCGGACAGGAATAAACTTGGGGAAATTGTTGAGCCTATTCATAAATTCGCCATGAGGATGGAGGCTAAAATTAACAATTTTGTACGTAAACTCAGTAACATGGATGTTTTTGATAATAATATTTATGGGAAATTGTATATATCTGGCGCTGGCCTTGATATTTTGTACGAATTACCTAAAATTCACATGGGTGACTTTTCATCTAAATTGCAATTCCATCCGATTTTTGCTGCATACAATACTCCTAGCTATGGTCCAGCTAAATTTCTTGTCCCTATCCTCTCTCCATTCACAACTAATCGCTATACGGTAGATAATACCAAGCCGCACCCTACGGGGGAGCCTATTATGACTCACGTTGAGGCTCTGGTAGAAATGAGGCTCAAATCAAATCAAATAATACCAAGTCACTCGTTGATGATATTACTAGGGTATGTAACTCAGAGTTATTGTAACAAAAGGGTCATGCAAAGCCTTCTGTTCGAGAATTTGAAAAATATTTTTTCAACAGAAGGACGGAATATTTCTCTAGCGCACGTGCACAGGACACTCATGGATAATTCACAACTATCTAATGGACACATAAGTGGAAGCATTCGCTCCCCACTGCCAATTATATCACTAAAAGACAACACCTACTGACGGAATGCGACACCCCATACACACAACGAAGCTGTCGCACAAGCCAAAGTATTTACAAAACAGTAATCTGATTCGGAGAGCACACCAGCCGAATAAAAAACATATAGACCCGAGTAAATAAAACAATTCTTTCGACCCATGATGAACTCAGTATATTAATCAGGGGGTACAGCAATAAAACTTATCTAAAGAGTTACTTATAAATTTTTACAGATGCAGACGCGAGGCCAAATCCCTTGAAATGGAGGTGGCCGAGGGCTAGACGCGCCCAAATCCCCGCTCACACACTCATAAATATACTAAAGCTTACCCGTGCAGTGTTAAAGGGCACGAGCAGGAGCCAGCAACACGCACTTTGGGTAGGGAGTGAGGTCCGAGATTATAGTCAGCAGCCGGGTCCGATAGCTTTGACTGGTTTACCTCTGCTGCGTCATAATTGCAGGGCCCTTTCCATCCACGTCCATCCTGTTTCTCGTCGATACGCCAATTAAGGCCGGAAAAGTGCATCTCGGCCACGTCAAAACTTATCCATTCAATATGATTCTCCACTCACGTCTATCCATTGCACGCTCTTTCACTACCATCACACTGATGCCACTTCTCGCTACTGACTGATTCACAACTCCCACTCGTCTCCGCCTTCATCACCCTTTCACCAACCTCTTGTTTTCCACCCTCATCATGTAACCAAACCAATCCACAACACATAAATAGCGAGTCCACCAACTTCCTCACCATTCCCGTTCTAATTCGAACAACGTCATTATTTATCCTATCTCTCCGTGTCATTTCGGCAATCCCTCTCAAACATTTAATTTCAAAAACACTCAACGTTCTTCTCTATTCTGCACTCGCCTCCAAGTATGAGCCCGCTAGAACAAGGTTAAAACAACTGCTTTCTCATACGACTCACTCTTTGCTTGCGTACATAATATCCTACAGCTCATTACACTCTTTAGTGCACCCAACTCTATACATTCGTCGTTCACTCAAGATACAGTGGAACAATGCAAACACTGCACCCCTCAATCGGCACTACGCCCGACATAAAATACAGATTTAGTAGCCTCACCAATCATTGGATTACCATTACCCCACCACTGTTAGGCACTCAGTCACAACGCTTTTTTCTAACCAGGGTTTTTTCTTGCTCTTATCACTTCTTCCGCCTCTTGAACTTTACTTTCGTCATGCATGCAACAATTCTTGCTCCCAAAACCGGCATCCGTGCACCACCATCCACTGCAACAATGCCAGCCTATCCGACATCAGCATTCAACTACTCCTCAACATACTCAACACAACTCATACGTACATCACCACTCTCCAACAACTACCGGTTATTTACATCGTTCAACACCTCTTCCTTCAACGTATACCTCTTCCTCGCCCTCTTCACCTAATTTCAGAACATCTTTTCGAACTCCTTTTTTTTTCAAACCGCCTACCCTAGTTAGCATCAGCGTCCCTCTTTGTTCTTCTTACTGCACGCCCCACCTTTTTCTCTTCTATTAGTAATTGTTATTGACCACCTCCGACTTCGCTTGCAACCACCACTCATCAAAAGCTCTTCTCTTCTGCGTCAACGCCATTTTACACTCATCGTTTCACAAATAGCAATATTTTCTCCGAAACCCGCCCACACTGCGCACATTTCTTGCTCATCTCAAAAACTCATCTCAGAACGGCTCCCATTCCTCATCATCATTCACGAGGTGCCTTCTCACACTCACCTTACTGCTTCTCTTCTTCGTGCACTTTTTGTTCCCTTCTACGTCTGCTCCACTCTCACTCTAACCACCAATTGTTGGTCAGATGTTTATCCACCCGTCCCTCCTCAACGACCGCAAATCCAACTATCTCGCAATTACTCTTTTTGAAATCAATACATAAACCTTGAGCGCTATATCTACCACTGCACCACGGGCCATCCTTACTAATACGTTTGTCTTGAGGACATCTTACTTTTTGAGCAAGCCGTTGCCAACCATTTACACAGGACCAAACATCCGCGTCCGCAATCACATTCCACTCATTTTATGGCAGCGTCACTTCAGGAGCAAAAGTCGCCCTGGAAAACAGGAGCAAAAATCGCCCTGGAAAACAAGAGCATAAGTGGCCCTGGAAAACAGGAGCAAAAATCGCCCTGGAAAACAGGAGCAAAAATCGCCCTGGAAAACCGAAGCAAAAGTGGCCCGGCAAAAACGGGAGCTAAAGTTGCCCTGTGAAGGAATTAGATAGACGATAAAAGAGTCGAAGCAAGATGCAAATGTGAAGGATTTAGATAGACGATAATGTGAGTGTACGAATATGCTTTTAGTGAAGGAATTAGGTAGGCGATAATTAGGATGTATGTTATTTGTTACTGTGTCCGACTCAGGCGCTGTATTTCTCGGACATTGTAGTTACATGTTAAGACAAATTGATCAAGATAGTTACTGTTACTTCATAGTGTTACCAAGAACGCAGGTTTTTTGTGACTCGACCGAATATGCTTTTAGTGAAGGAATTAGACAGATGATAATTAGGATGTATGTTATTTGTTAGTGTGTCTGACTCGGGCGCTGTATTTCTCGGACATTGTAGTTACATGTTAAGACAAATTGATCATGTTAGTTTCTGATGCTTCATACAGATACCATGAACGGAGTTTTTTTGTGACTCGGCTGATGCATTTGTTAGATCGCATCTCGAGGGCTCTGTTCTATTTGGGTCAAGTGAGGTACTGTTGGTACATAGAGCCTGCCCGTGACGAGGTGGGGAAGAGGGGAGTCAGTCGCGCGAGATAGGGGGGGGAGCTACATAAAAACACCCCTGTAGATAGGGACTCCATATATGCTTTTTGTGAAGGAATAAGGTAGTCTGTAACCACATAAAGACAAATGCTCAAGTGAGTTTCAATGTAGGCACGACAGTTAGCGACTTTTTATCTCTGGATGTATGGTCACACAAAGATCTTTTTTCACGAGAAATATAGTCCTCTTGGGGAATTTCCGTTACCTTGCGATATATTTCAGATTCCTTACGATATCTTATTGCTTTTATTTACGCACGATTTATAAAGACGTACGCTATTTGGTCCTCTCGATACTGTATATGATTGTACTATTTCGTACGGCATGATATATTTCAAGGATTGTTATTGAATGATTCATTTGAATAGAAATTTTTACTGCTCGAATCTATTTTTAGGATAATCGAAGTACTTATGCAAGAAATATGTTGCACGATTGATTAAATCCATTCGCTTTGTCGCATTCAACGCCGTTCAGAGTTTCGTCAGGATCCAATGTTAAGAACAAAACAGATACGTTCACGTACTTTTCCAAATGAATTTTTCTGTAGACAATGAAACAATGTTTATTTATACTTATATTTAATAATAAAATACACATTTGGGGATAACATTTACGCATGTTCGAAAACATAATACAGGTGGACATAT
>SDVV010038187.1:0-10760 GCA_016164225.1 Gammarus roeselii
CCAGCAGCACTCTAGAGATGAGTTGCGATGTATTCTTTTTCGATTTATCAAACTCATGCACATGATTTTTTTTTAAGATTTTCAATAACATATATTGTGAATCATGTTTTGAAACATGATGTAGCCACAAACCGGCCGCCGACAGATGCACTGTCACGAATTTACTTTATCTCTCGTTTCGCATATAAAAACTAAGTTTGATGTATTATACCTAAGTATTGAAAACCCATTGCCAGACGATGGAATTTAATGATTTAATAATAATAAAAAAAAGTACGACATTATTGAAACCAAGTCAGATATACATTTGATTTTATTGTACCATTTTACACTTGTTGCATACGATACCGTTTTGTTATCCCATTTAATAAAATGAATCTCATGAGCTTTACCAGATATTTCTTCACATGGCAGCTCCTTGGTATAACTGTCACATGATTCAACATCACTGCCACGGGGTTCTATTTCACTTGATATACCAAGTGCAGAACACATATTTTCAGGAATTCCCGTCGTTACATGTGTTTCGATATTGTTCTAACAATTCGATTCATCCATTTTCACCCAATTTCCATATGTAGTATGGTTGAATGTATTATGTCCATGCCCCACACCGGATCGGTCCTCTAGTGAATCCAATCTGCTTCCCTCAGCTATATGTAACTCACTTTCTTCCCTGTTCAATCAAACCCAGGTTTGATTCAACATGTTCTATCAATACATCTTTTGAATTTATTGAGCTTATATTTTCCTCGTTTATTTCTAAGAATAATCATATACAAAATGATTGCGACGTTTCAGATGACGCAAAAACCCGAACGGGGAACTTGACTTGCTCAATTTTATTTCCGCACTGCAAATAACACAAATCCCCGGTTTGTCTTCTACGTTAAAATGTTTCCATATCAAGCTTGGCGACATCCTTCTACAACGACAGTATACCTTTAATTGATTCTGACTAGAAAAATGATTAGAAAAAACATAACTTAAACAATTGAATGTTCGGAGAGTTATGCACATTTCTGATATCTGTGCTAATATACAGTATATTACCTCCAGCAAGAAATATGATAAAATGACTCGATGCCATATGCCTTTAATTAAACAATTGGGGTCAAGAATTTGATCGCTTAAGTCTAAAAAACAAGCTTTTTGGGACAAGGGTAGGGATTGAAGTGATTAATGAAATGTTACCACAGGCATCTTACCATCTGAAATGTATACTAAATCAATGCGATACTAAGAGGAATAGTCAATAGCATAATAGACCGGGGGAATACGCAATAAATGTGTTAAAAGATTAACTGTGTGCGGATAGAAACAATTATTTGGAATTTATACCGAGTACCTCGCTGCGAAAACAATGTTGATTAATGAGCGAGATTTATAATTGTGAGCTAGAGTGAATAACTAGTTGTGTGAGCGATATTCATAATTGACCCTACAATAAATGAATCCAGTGTTATACACTCTCATTAAATACATAACCGATAGACAAAAACTCCAATAAATTCTGAAAACAGGACTGGATACAATATCTACACGTATTTCGTTCCAATATTACCAACACAACTATAAATTTAGTGTCATGAATACATATTGAAGGAATAATTCTGTGATAATCGTTCAAATTGTATGGGAACAATAAAATAGCTAGGTTATTCTATATTATACCCAGTAACTACGATAAACGCGGAATCCTTCCAGACCCAAATGATGTATGCCACTCCGATATACCACGTGTATAATCAATATAATGTGACTCAAAGGCAGACATATCCTGCACCAGTATCGCTTGTGTATAATCAATCAATACGTATCACCGACATAGGTTACAAACCTCTATAATCCGGATTCACGAAGCTCAAGGTAGGCAAGCAAGTCGTGTGCGCCGCCCTCCGTTCACCCAAAACCTAATCTAAATACGTTTAGTATCACTAATTTACCCGTAATTACCCCACATCTATAATCCGTCACCGTTCCGGATCCTTACCGTATGCCTGCAGTACGCCAACGAGAAAAAATACACCACCTTGGATCGCAATATTTGACCAACACACACCTTGCTGTCCCGTAAGAGGACCCCACCCATCCTTCTTTGGAGCGTGACAAGAAACAGCCGGGGGGTCCGATGTACGTACAATGCCCAGTGTGCGATAATAGGTGTCTTTAATTGGAACGTGTTAAGAAACCACCACTGGGAGTTCAAAGGTGCACTCATTGACGAACAGTAATGGTGGACGTGAGCTTGTAAACTGCAGAAGTGGAAATCCGTGTTAGGAATGCTGATGGATAAGCATTGGCAGCTACTGCAAATGTTACACTCGCTGACGGATTCTTTCATCGCATGTTCCAGAGTTACTCATTGTTTCAAAATGGTGTTCAGTGTGAAGGCGATAGTTTTTCAGGCCTATTAAACAACCTATAAGGATATACATCCATGAAAAGTTTAAATCTAAACAGTAAAGGACTGAATATGATGTATAAATCACTTCCAACAGGCATTCCAGATACCATCGTTCCGGCGAATGTTGATAATCTGAACGATAATGAGACAAAGATTCAAGAAAGTACGCGACATGGTATACATAGAATGGGTCCTCTAAACTTTGATGTTTCAGGGAGCTATATTTATATATCGGACAATATCAGCGCAAATATACGTTTGGAGCTGGCACAACCAAGTTCAGTCCTTATACTGCACGACATTGACATACATCTCTTTAATACACTCGTGCCAATTATGATGTAAAACGGTTATTTCATACCCAACAGCTTTGCTTGCTCTAAATACAGCACTCACAGAAAAATGAGCTCCTTGAATACATGTTCGATTGACCTATCATACAAACAATCGTGTTTCCTACCGGTCAAAACTCCATTTCCATTGATTCTCCCTTAACAGGGTTACTTCACATAAATTAGCCTCATTTCTCATTGATCAAGAAGCACATACCGGGGCATATAATCGCAACCCCAACTACAGTATTTTCAACCTACGCCAGCACAAACATTATCATCGATGTGAACGGCAACTGCGTTGCCGTCGTTAGATCATCGTTCCCCAGAGAGTGCGCGCAAGCATTAAATCTGATACTTTCAGCTCTAGGAATGCGCAACAGCTATCATCTCATCACAAGACAAAATTTCCCTGCAGGAAGAACTATATTTGTTATAGACATAGGGCTGACGGACTTGTTAAATAAACATACATTACCACTTACACACAATCCCCACGTCATCAACACACAACATTAACTATCCCATTCATCTTCACCACATAATACACCTGCGAGTTCGTCACACCCCTACCCATACCCACCGGGCAAGAATGTATTGCTCCTCACACATGATGGCCAGAATGTATGACTTGTATCAACTCGTAAAGGAAAGCCATTGCTTTACGCTACGAACTTTGTTATGTCAGCACTACAAATCATAGTACTCTTGTGCGCTAGTCCCCAACACAATCACTCTCAAGTACGCAGGTGCTTCACCCCCTCGCAATCGTGTACGCTACTGTTCCACACCATCCCACTTAGGGGATCCAGGACTCCAAACAAGAAAATGCATAGAAAAACACGTATGGACATAAAACTCTCGAAATCAGAACATCGCTGCCCAACTCAGCAACCTGTCTCGAAATAGCCCTTCTCTCCTCCCGCCAACGCCAAAAGTAAACTTGGACACAGCTATCGTGTAGGTGCAGCTGCCGAGAAAAGATAGAGCCCTATTACAAGAAACATATGGCAGAACTAGCGAAACTCGAGTGCCTTGAGCAAGCAACTGAAACCGTATCGTAGGAGGCGGAAATCATATCCAATTTTCCAACAGTAGTCACTGCCGCACAGAAATAAAACGTGAACAAAAAATACAAATACAACATCAGCAACTAAACTACTCAAACTGGGCACAATGCATTTATGGAAACTAAAGATAGCCTGATTTTCGTTACCCTTAAATGTAATATGTAAACGCAGAAGTCTCCGAAATAAAATCGGTGAATTGGTTATCCCTGAGATGAATGCCAAAATCGACGTCATAGCAATCACAGAATCGTACATGAAATAATGCACTGGAAATTATCTAGGAGAATTCACTCTACCGGGCTGCTTACTGCAACATCAATATTGACAAAAAAGAGAGGGAAGGGTATTGTTCCGCATACAAACTTCGATCCAAGTACTAGAAGTAACAGCTTCAAGCACCAAATACGCCGTCGTACCGATTAAAGTAGTTCGCAAACAGACAGGGTCTAGAATCACCATCGTCTATTTCCCTCCACAGAGCAGGGTTGTCAATGAAATGGATCTAAACAAAACTATTCTCAAAATCGTCACACGACAAACATGTATTCTGCTGGAAGACTTCAATATTCCTGCCAATGATTGGGAAACAGACAACACTCTAAGACACGGGAATATACGCGATCATCTATTTTGTGGATGCAACTCGAAGTCACGAAGTTGTAGTGAGTTAACCGATTATAACTAGCGACCATAACTTATATCCGTTTAATATGAATTTCCAGTTTAGATCGTCAATAAACTACTATAAAACCCCAACGTCATTCACAGACGTGATGGTCATGAATCTTTAAACAATTGATCATACAACATTTGAAAATTAAACTTGATCATATCCCGCAGAAAAAAACATGCGAGCAGTCAATCCGACTATGTTCTGAATAAACGAACTGCAAAAGAATTTAAACATTCGTCAGGTCAGAAACACCCACTTGAAGAAGTTGCCAAGAACGAATTCAAAATCAGCGGAGGAGTTTAAAAATAGGTTCTGAAGCGTAAAAAGAAAAAATAGGAAACGGAACTGCTGCGAATTTCAAAGTAATCCAAAATAATTCGTTTGCAATATTTCGGGTGTATAAAATCAAGATCTGTAATAGGATTCTTATGAACGACCGTGAAGAGCTAGAAACCGACGAAACCCAGCCTGGATAAAATGCAGTCTGAGTGTCCTCACTCAGCTGAAAACTCTGCATTATGCACAATCGCTCTACATAAAATACAACAGGACCTTTCTACATGTCTGAGACAGGTCTAATGGTCGAATTCTGATGGATCCTAGTCTTGTGGGAATAAGGGGAAATGAGCTCGCAGATACCCATGCTAAAATATGCGTTCACCCATCAAGATTAATTTATCACCATACGCTACCGAGATTGCTTCCCTGTCAATAACTCCCATATAACATCTCGATGAATGACATGTGGCAATGAAGCATAATTTTTTTAGTCAAATCCTTGGTTGGGGAACGAAAAATCAAGTTTTTAAACATGAGAGGACAAATATTCAACAACCACTTATACACGGAACACACACGAACCATCTAATGAACGCAGACAAAGGACAGTTCGCTCCACCATGTCTTTGTGCCACCAAGTTGCAATCAAAATGAAACACTTACTGATGAAGATTAACTCACTTGCGGCGATTCGACGAGGAGTTTTCTCAAATACCGGCCCCTTGCAATCTACAAAAGATACCAACTGACCTCATCTACTAGAAAAAGCTAATCATTCGTGGCAAACATGACAGGCCCATGGGAAGCAGTGTCAAAAATTAAGTGCTGAAAGTACTGATGCAGGCGAGGTGGTAACTCCACCACACAGTGTACTACGGAAGAGTAATGAAAGAGCAAAGAAGCGATGATCTGTTATTATAGCTAAATATAAAACCCTTTCATTGGTAAAGGGTTTCAATAGGGTACAAATGTACCTCTATTGAAATTCCTAAATAATAATTTTGGTTAAGTTATTGTTTCCGCATATTTTGGTATGCTAGCCAATCAGAACCGGTGATCTTAGAGCCCCACATGGGTACTTGCAGAGATTCCCTTCTGAGCTCCGATGGAGATGGATTCCTTAATTTAATCTAATCCTCCTCTTGCGGTGATATCTCTAGCGGTGTTCTCCAAGGATCGGTTATAGGTCCAGTCCCTTCATAGTATTCACAAACGTTCCCAGTAAAATTGGCTTTGTGAACGATGCTAAGCTGGGATGGTAAGTGAAAACAAACTGAACTTGAGTCTCGGCAGATCCAATAATACTGTAACAAATTTGTTGACTTGTCAGAGATGTGACAATTTAAATTAAATGTCGATTAATGTAACGGTCAGAACATAGGTATCACTACCAAAATGCCGAATGTTTAATGCTCACAAGTAAACAGGTTCTGTCATCGAAGCTAGATATCTTGGTGTTATCCTAAGTAACGATATGAAGCTGTAGTAATGCAAGGATGATGCCAAACGAGCAAATAAATTGCAAGACATTAAATCCCATCCTAACTAGTAAATTTGCAGTTAAGATGTTCCTAAATTGTACCAACCATTTTTTGGACCCTATCTCGGGTACGCAGTCCATTTCTGGTTAATAACATCGTTTTTAAACTAAGAAGGTTCAAAGCAGAACTACCAAACTTATCCCCTCGCTGCGCAATAAATCGTGCTAAGACAGACTCCGCGAACTCAACCTTGATACGCTGGTGATGCCTCGAGTTAGGGGTGACATGATCAAAGTGTTGAAGACTATGACCGGCAACTCGGTGTTCTGCATTGAAATCCGTTACCATTGGTTCAACGAAGAATGAAACTGAGACTGTTTCAAACTAACATCGACTGTCGGTGTCTTGCTCGTCATCGTCAATCCTATTTCCTAATACATCCTGTTCTTTTCTTGATACTCCAATACAGATAATAAAGAGATACAGGGAGAATACTCAGTTTCAGGATTTACACAGGAACTAATCTACAATTATTAATAGGTAGCCTAGTTTAGACTAATGGCACGCCGTTGTCTTCTAACATTTCTGAACACTTGTAAACACAATCGTACTTCTGTACGTACATCATCTTATGCATGTGCGTCAGGGCTCCATACAATCCCACTCATGTACTCAAGTGTTCCACACTATTCCACTCTTGTACACCATCGTTACACACTACTACACTTCCTGGACACCACGGATCCTCACCCTAGGTCTGCTTTACCCCCATGTTAATGTGCAACCCCAGATCTACTCTACCCCCGTGTTAATGTAACACCCCAGCTATAGTCTACCCCCGTGTTAATGCACCACTCCAGCTCTACTCTACCCCCGTGGTAATGTGCCAACCCAGCTTTACTCGACCCCCGAGTTAATGTGCCACCCCAGCTCTACTCTACCCCCGTGTGAATGTGCCTTTCCAGCTCTACTTTTCCCCCGTGTTAATGTGCCAACGCAGTTTTACTCGACTCCCGAGTTAACGTGCCACCCCAGCTTTACTCTTCCCCAGTGGTAATGTGCCCCCCCCCCCCAGTTCTACTATACCCACGTGTTGACGTGCCACCCCAGCTTTACTCTACCCCTGTGGTAATGTGCCATCCCAGCTTTACTCTACTGTTGTGGTAATGTGCCGCCCCAGCTCTTCTTAACCCCTGTGTTAATGTACCACCCCAGCTCTACTCAACCCCTGTGTTAATGTACCACCCTAGCTCTACTCTACCCCATGTTAATGTGCCACCACAGCTCTGCTTTACCCCGTGTTAATGTGCCAACTTAGCTTTACTCGACCCCTGAGTTGATGTGCCACCCCAGCTCTACTCTACCCCCGTGTTAACATGTTACCCCAGCTTTACTCTACCCCTGTGGTAGTGTACCACGTAGCTATACTCTACCTTTGTGGTAGTGTGCCCCCCAGCTCTTCTCAACCCCTGTGTTAACTATTCGTCACATTTCCCACGCATATCGCAGTTCCCCTGCTCTGTGATAACCGAAATTTAATTAAATCAAAACTCAATAACAACTTTTCTTTAACAACACAAACGGTAAGGTATTCGTGTTTCATACTGAATGGTATTCTAAATTAAATGTACAACATGTTTAATGATAAGCTAATGCCATCAAACCAGATTAAGTAACCTTATTTAGTTCATCACAACGTGCAGCTGAATTAAAACTCATTCATTAGTTTAAATTGCACCCAATGTCCAGCCAGTCATATTCAAGCGGGCGTGGGTGGCATAGGAGTTTGGCTAAGTCGTGAGAGGAATGATAATGGACGGCCTGGGCTCTTCCCACCTACACTTCTGCTTGAAGTTTGAACTTTATTGTAGGCAGTTAAAAAAAATTGATGGAAGTTATTTGGAAGTATGTTTATTAGTAGCTGTTGAAAGTTCCTCAACGGACGTAATATTGATGCAAATAGGTAAAGTATTCAAAGTGCAGATAGTGGGCAAAGGAATAAAAAATTCAATTTCTATGCGTCAAGTAGCGCGCCCTGCAATTATGCCCATGTATGGATGAGATGACTTTTATGTTGGTTCTGTCAACAAGTTAACGTCAAATAATGAATCCAATTATGGCATCACTTGTAAAATAGTTACCTAGAATAATTTGATCCTGAAATCTTTTCAGTACATCACCACTTATCACCTATTGAAACTGGTGTTATTTCGGTCATATCCATTAAGAAAACCAAATTAATTATACCCAACAGCCACATAAAAACTACAATTCAGTGTTACTTTTTTCGGGAGACTGACTAATCACGCTACACGTTGCTTACGAGAAATCCCAAAATTTGCTTCAAAATTGCACACAAATTCACGTTAGACAATATATAGGAAGCACGCGTTTTTATTTTGGGCTCAGCCGTACCCCACAAATGATTTACTTCCAAATATGAATGAACTAACTGTACAAGAACTCCTATTACAAATCTCGTCTAAAAGTCTCTACGTAACGACTCGCTCAGTTTAATCGCTGAAAATAAATGTAATAGAGCGGGTGTTTTCTTGCCGAAAGCATTTTTTTCCCGATAATCTAATCCGAGACTGAGATCGGATGAAGCTTGAGATCGATAAGGAGTATGTGAGCCTTAAGTCATTTATCAACACATAACACACGGCTGATTAAACAAGGAGATATGTTTGTTTATTGAAGTATCAATTTCGCCGCAATCTCGTACAGAATTGATTGTCATTCTTAAAAAGTGAGGTTGGATTTTTAAATATATTAATGTCTTCGGTTTTGAAATAATATGTCCAACATACTGTATAAGAGAAATTCTTTTTTGCATTAATAATGATCAGTTCCGTACCAAATGACAATTTTCTCGCCATATCTGACATATTCGAATGGAATTACAATGTTTCCAAGCGTATGCCAAACATTACTGTTTGCTGATGTAAATTGCTTGAATTAACTAACATACAAGGGTTCTCATGCAATAATAAGTATTGTGATTTGAACAGGGCACATCGATTGTTGCTCTAACGTGTATTTAAGTTGTTATGATTATTGAGAAACATCAGTCAAATATTTTACATGATATGCAATGTTATATATGTATATACAAATAATCCTTAATTTCCTCAATTGGTATAATTGAAATAGATTTAAAAACCTTGGACATGTGGGTATTGCTTGTTCCCATCACGCCAATATAATCATCGAGGTTCTGTCTAACGACCAATTTTACTGGGAGCGTAAGTTTACCCACATACACTTATACACATGCTATGCATACCTTATAATCTCTTAGTTTGACATCACTATGCAACCTGATTTTGCATTCTTATGACGCTAAATGGTAAGCTATTTAGGAAGGTTTCGATGCAAAACAGCGAACGCTTCCACATCAAGTGGCATGAGGGAACACTACTCGTTCCGCCAACCTTCGTGGGTTCGTAGTGGATCAAAACGTAGTCAGGATTAGAGAGTAATTGATGAAAAACATAGAAGCCAGAGCTAATATTTATTGAGTCAGCTTATTATTGATGGGCAATTTCAGTACACGCTGATCTGGTAAGTAAATCAAAGCTAATTCTTTAATTCGGAGATCAGTGTATCACAAATGATCTCGCAAGCAGCCATATTGATTATTATGTTGATCATTGACCGGAAAAGGCAGCGTAGAAAGTTAATAAAACAGCCACCATATTTATTTAATGCAGTGTAATAAATGGCACTAATCTTTGACCCCTTATCAACGTCCTTTATATCACGAACCGAGCGTATGCAAACAACGGGGAAAACATCCACTATTGAGCTGATATGGAGCACAAACTGGCTTCGTTACAATCTCGTAATTAGACTAAAGTGTAAACACTTTGACGTTAGTTTTAAGAGGGATTTTAAGAGAAAGAAATTGCTAACGAATTTTGCCAAAAAAGCTGGTATCAGTTGAGTTCGTTTAGTCGACTTCGGCATAAGTTGATATGAAAAAACAAATACGAACAAGCCAGTAACATACGACATTGCAACGAACAATGTTTCCCACATGTACTGCGTAAGCTGCGCAGCTCGTTTATCTATTCCTTCCGCGGCGCGGTTTCCATCAAACAACCACAACATCTACAACAACACAGTTAGGGAGCATCTAGTAATACGATTGGTCGGTTGCCATCAACACGGGAAAAAACATGCCCTATCGCAACCCTGACGAGTCTTGCGCAAAGGACGCAACGCAAACAAAATTTGCATAGAGATAATGAATGCTGTGTGCCACTGAAGCGACTCTCTCTGCTGTGTGCAACTGAAGCGACTGTGTCTGCGATGTGCAACCAAAGGGGCTGTGTCTGCTGTGTGCAACTGAAGCGACTGTCTCTGCTGTGTGCAACTGAAGCGACTGTGTCTGCGGTGTGCAACCAAAGGGGCTGTGTCTGCTGTGTGCAACTGAAGCGACTGTCTCTGCGGTGTGCAACCAAAGCGACTGTGTCTGCGGTGTGCAACTGAAGCGACTGTCTCTGCTGTGTGCAA
>SDVV010038188.1:0-10760 GCA_016164225.1 Gammarus roeselii
ATATACATATATTTAAATATAATAATAATAATAATAATATAAATTAGATGAGGGGAATATTTTCATATTGCTTTGCCCCATGTTGAGATATCTGTCCCACATGTGGTGGTTCCAACGAAGTTCAATTTTATTCATCATTATAACCTCATTAATTAGTGTTCATGACTCCTTATGTTCCGTTGTTTATATTGTTATTTATTATTTTTGTAAATCGAACCCTGTTTTGCACCCCTATTTACAATAAACAGTTTCATGAATTTCTTCGTCGTAGGACGTGCGGGGGCCAGAATGTTATACAGGGACATGACTGAGCTGGAAGGAGTTGGTTGATTTCATGCCGTCGCGAAGATAGGTCAGACTAAGCTTCTGTGTCGGCTCCTGTTATTGCTCTTATCGTCGCCTAATCTTGTTGTCACGTGACGGTATTCATTCTTCACCGTCGGTGTGCATATGGTCATTATTAGTATATTACAGTGTTGCTGCCTGAAAACTCTTTATTTTGATACCACCTGTGAAGGAATTTGCATTTGATCACGTGACGATTATTAACTGTTGTTGCAACGAATCCCCTCGAGAGATCAGATTGGTTCCTAGTTTGTGCTGGAACCTTAAACCGCACGTTTGTTTGGCTAAATAGTGGTCGTGTATTGTATCGGTCAAGAGGCCAGCATGAGTGGCCCCTGGCTCCTGGCGCGAACCAGGGGTCCAATAGGGGGAAAGAAGAAAACCCATTCAAGAGGTACCAGCAACCCCTCCGGAATGACGAAGACTAGAATTCCAACGGCCAAGAACGTTGGCATTTGCCAGACGAGCTGCGACACGTCAGCTTGAAACGACCGCATCAACGACCGCTTCGATGAGTTGACCAGAAGCCTTCGAAAAAATGAGAATTTACTAAATCAAGTGACCGGCATTTCCGAACAGGAAAACGAAGACCTCATCGCCGAGTCAAGCTCAATGGACGACCACATAACGAAACTCGAGCACCACGTACCAAGTTGTTTCTGTTTGATTCCACGATCTCGTGAAGAATCGGCACATCAAAGAACATGCAACTTACGAAAATGCCTCTAACTCCACATCCGATGATAACCTAGACGACTCTCCCCTCCCAGCGAGAAGAGCTGGGCTCCTTCGCTGACCGTCCAGTCCTTAGCATCACCACCAATGGCGACGAAAGCTTCACTATTAGAGTAGATACGAAACTTCAAAGTGACACAGTCCTTTCCAAGATCAGAATGTGCCAAAAGCCGTGCACAATCGTACCACACACGACGTAATCTACAAGAACAGGCTTGATTTACGACGAAGATATCCATAAGGAAGAAATCGACTGTAACATTAACGGATTCGTTCAATACGAGGACTGCGTGGTCGAAGCAAAAGTTGCACCAAAATTCACACCAAAATGAGACTCTACCTCAGCCTTATTACTGAAATTCAAGTGCCCTACTCCTACTAAATGCCAAGACATTCCCTTCGGCACCACCAAACCAAGGTCACATCATTTGACAGACGTCCGATGCGATGTAAACGCCAGAAATACGGACACATGACAGGAAAATGTAATGGCAAGCACAGATGTTCTTACTGCTCCCAAGATGACCCTTACATACAGGAAGATCATTTGTCGCGCCGATCCGAAGAACTGCACTGTATTTACCGCAAATTAAACGACCATCCCACCGGACATAAGGATGGCCCCCAGGATGAGACAGAGAAGGTGATCCTCCAATGCCAGAAAGTCCTCTGGGTCAAGCAACGAGAGGCTGTGTCCTCGATATGCGCCACCCCGGATGACTCTTCAACCCAGGAGAAAAGACCGGCACCATTCCCCACCCACTTCCTCATAACGCTCGAAGATAGTGGCGCAAGTAAGAATTGCTCCTTCATCTTATCCATTAACAATGATGAAATCACTCTCTTAACAACTAGGAGGAAAACCGAAGGCCGTCCAACGACAGGGAAAGAAGTATCTGGCCCGCGTCGTAAAACCTGAACAAAGTAACGCTAAACGAAAAACTACGCACACAAACCAACTCAAAGTTTCTGTTGAAATACATCCGTCTTTCAATGTTACCAAACGAATAATATACACTTCCCGCTACATACCCACAACACACTTGAGTGCTTCCACAGCAGGTCTGGCTAAGGACTACGGAGTTACCAAAGTCAGTCTAGCCGAATGGTTTAAATGACGCATTCCAAATTATCTTCCCAAGACCCGACGCACCGGAATTCATAGGCATCCCGGGTGAACAAGAAAAACAAAACTTATCCAGTTGCAACATGTCCTGCAATGTGCAAGAAATGCCTCGAGCATGACAGAAACGACGGCACAGCCCACCATCTTACTTGCTACCATTGTCAATGCCTCCTTGAGGCAGGCGGCTACGTCTGTCGAGTATAAATAGACCAAAAAGAGCCCTCAAATTACAGCTTGTCAAGAAAAAAACCTAGAACTACTCCCACTTGTCTTAACCGCGGCTCCATCCGGCGAAAACCAAAGCTAGGAACTCGACCCTCCATTACGAGCGCGACTCTTGAACACCCAACCAACGAGAACGATCACCGCTTGGAAGACGACGCGTTTCAAACTTATATCGAAAGACTCCTACTAGAGGCCTGTAAACAACCAGTGACCTTACCTGTCTCAAATAGCTAGCAGTCTACACAACCACCCACACAATTTAAAAAAGCCTACCACATAAGAAGAGCGCTCTCGCTCAAGAAGCAAACACAAGAGCCTAAGCCCTCGTCCTCCAGCAAAAGCTTCCATAGTCATGACCGCAGCAACCCCCGCAGAACAAGTTCCACTAAAGCCGTACTTTCCCTCAAACACTCCAATCCGGGCCTCCTGGGCAAACTCAAAGACGGGAACACAACGAAAATTCCTGCAATCACGCGATCACTCGAGATCATCAAAGTTTGAGTGTGAACCGCTTTAAAGTGAACAACAGCACAATACTTCAGTGGAACTACCAAGGACTTGGAAACAAGAAAAACGAATTACTATCCTTAATCACCACCCATAAACCTTTGGTGATAGTCCTCCAAGAGATCAAACTCGGAGAGACCGCCAACTTCAGAGACCCCCAGTATGTGATACACCGCCGCGAAGGCCAAACCAATGAGACTGCTCACGGTGGAGTTGCACTTATGATCCACCAAAGCGAACCTCACCTCGCCTCCCTCTGAGGACGGAACTTCACGCTATCGCTGTGAAAATATGCGTCTCAAGACCAATAACAGTGGTATCTATCTACTCGGCACGAATCCACAAGCTCTCTGAAGCACTAACGACCGAATCGCTGAACCAACTGCCTTCGTCAATACTCCTCCATGGAGACTTTAACAGCTACTAAATAATCTGAGGATGCGGGAGAACAGACCCCAGGGGAGTGATAATGGCTAACACCATAAACATTTTTCGACTGGAGCTCGTTGCATCAGCATCTAATTGTGTGGGCTCCTGTATCGTGTCTAAGCTATGCCTGACCTGGCAAACGGTGTTGAACCCGAGGCAGACGGGGAACCCGAGAGCAGTGGCTCAGAGATCGAAGGAGGTGATAAGGACGGCTCGCCCGCCAGTAGTGGAGGTAAAACAAGGATCACTAATTCCAGCAAAAAAGAAAGCTCAGCGAGTAAATTTGCTCCGATCACTCTCAAGGATGAGAGAAGTGCTGATATGGTGGTGAGCACTGTACTGTGGTTTTTCGCAAGTAGAATTACTCAAGATCGGAAAATAACCATAAAAAAAAACCTAACCGACGTCTGCAAAGCGGGTGAGCTGTAAACTGCGTTGAAGAAGCTGCAAGAAATTGCGAAAGAGACACTGGCTGTCTGCAAATCGGATGTTGTCGCCACAATCGATGGCAACACAAGGACAGCCAATACCATAATGGATTAAATTTATGAGGTGATGCAAACCTGCAACCTCGCTAAACTGCCGACCTTTCCACCAGGATCCGATGTGAGTAGACTGATCCCAGAAGGCGATGCGAGAAAATTAAATAGGAAAATGTAGTCCGGCAGCCACACAATATAAAAACGCATGGACAAACTCGAGGGACTACTTGAACAGGCAGTACGCAAGATAATAGAAGTAAATGAGGCTGACAAGAGAAGCATACTGAAACATCAGCAAAAGGCAGTGCATGCAGAAATCTTGCAATTGAGAGAAGATTTAAAAGCCGTCAAGGAATTCAATACTCGACTTGAAGCAGTAGCGTCCATTGCCTACAGGAGTGCAATTATACCGAAGCCACTTTTGAACTCGACCAAAGCCACTCATGAGCAAACTCCGAACAAGGAACTCTGTTGCGC
Source organism: Gammarus roeselii (assembly GCA_016164225.1). Lineage (NCBI taxonomy): Eukaryota > Metazoa > Arthropoda > Malacostraca > Amphipoda > Gammaridae > Gammarus > Gammarus roeselii. The sequence continues at coordinate 4,327 of SDVV010038188.1, forward strand.
TCAATCTGCCACCCCACCACCTCCCACTCAACCTGCCACCCCACCACCTCACACTCAACCTGCCACCCCATCACCTGCCACTCAACCTGCCATCCCACCACCTCCCACACAACCTGCCACCTCACCACCTCTCACTCAACCTGCCATCCCACCACCTCCCACACAACCTGCCACCCCATCACCTCGCACTCAACCTGTCACCCCAACACCTCCCATATTTGAGCCTTATATCACCCAACCCACAAAGCCAATACAGCCTCTCTCCACTGGAACTCACGCCACCCAGCCTCTAAAGCCAACGACTCGACGGTTCGATGCGGCCCTTTCGCTGCTTGGGGTAGATACGGAGCTGCACAAGAGGACCGACACAACAAAGGAGCCTCACTCAACAAAGGCAGCTGATAAGCAGGACACGGAGGTCAAATCGCCTGTTCCACGCAAACAAGACTTAACCGGGGTGTCTGGTGCTAATTGTATCGGCAACGGAAATGACTTGGAAGGCGGGAAATATGAGAAAGTCAACTGTAAAATAAAACGAACTAAACATTTCGTTGGAACAGGTCGAATGACATCAGAAGGCATATTTTCCTTCCAACAACGCAGCATATATGTGTCCATCTATGGGGACATCACTCGTGAACAGATTTTGAGTGAGATAAAGAGACTAACCGAAGATCGCAGCGACACAGTAGAAAAGCTCATTCGTCTCGGCAAGTTTAGTGCCTTCAGAGTCAGTGCAAGTTACCTGGAAGTTAAGCGCCTCAAATCACCGGATATGTGGCCTGCAGGCGCTCGCGTCCGGAAGTTCTACGAGAGCAAAAAAAGCTTGGATCCCTCCAAATGATATCAGGAAAACGATTATCTTCAAACCAAATGCAAATTTCTCTAGGAGATCTCCGTCTGGTCACCTTCAACTGTAATGGGTTTAACAGTGCAGAAAGCGTTGTGAAACAGCTGGGGACAAATAGTGATATATGTGCGTTGCAAGAGACATTACTGTTCAAGCACGAGCTCCCGATTAGTCTATCCAGGGATGGCAACGTCCATTCCTTCTCCATATCTTCAATCAATTCAGTGGAGAAGATACTTAGAGGACGCCTGTTTGGTGGACTAAACTTCCTGTGGTCTTATAGAGTGAGTCCATTTGTAAAAATAGAGCAGTACAATGATGATAGGATACTTGGGTTATCTCTGAATTTAGAGGGTATGTCTATTCTATTTATAAATGTGTTTTTGCCTTATGCGGCTCAACATAATGTGGAATTAGTAACCGTGTATAATGGGAAGTTAGAGGCAATCCTTCGCGGATCAAGACATGATCATGTATGTGTTATGGGGGATTTTAATTGCCACCCAGGCAGCCGCAAATTTAATGAGTGGCAGATTCTTCAGGCAGATAAAGAACTAGATTTTGTGGACGTGTCACTGTTACCCCGGGATACACCCACTCATGTTAATCACAACGGGAGAATAGTAAAATGGTTAGATCACTTAGCCCTTACCCCTGCAATAGCCAACTGCAATTCAATTAACTGGCAATTCAATGATAAAGCTATGACCAATGAATTCTGTTCAGTACTTATCAATCAGCTTAGGAGCTTGCCACCAGAGGTGCTACGGATTCATGCAGCAGCTGAAACAGACAAGTCAGACGAGCTCTACGAGTGTATCTGTGGTGCGGCTCAGATGGATGGCAGAACAGCATATGGAGAGCGAACACCAAGGGGAAGGCACAGGACACCAGGGTGGAACAGGCATGTGGCTGACTTACACGAGGCAAGCAAAGCAGCCTACCTCCGATGGCGTGATGCTGGCCAGTTGCCCCGAGCATGCTTATTGTACAATGAAAAGAATAAATCGACTAATGCCTGTAAACACGCACTGCGCTACTGTAAGAAGCACGAGGATGATTTACGTGCAGCTAGTCTGTCAGAAAAAATGGTTACTGGGCGGATGATTGATTTTTGGGAAAAAATGAAAAATCTGAAACCGAAAGATGGCTCTGTTTCTCAATCTGTTTATGGCATAGTAGGGTCGAGAAATATTGCTGATATGTGGCGCGACCATTTTAATGGTATCATGAACAGTGTCAACCACGACACTGACTCGTGTTTTGTTAACAAGGTCCTCAATCGGGATAGTAATGATGATTATGATGGTGTTTATATGTGGGAACTTAGGACCGCTGTCAAGAAATTAAAAAATGGCAAAGCTGTGGGAAAGAATGGTGTACCTGCAGAAGGATTCATGTATGGTCCTGTTCAACTTCTTCATGTCATGTCTATTTTCTTCACTGGCTGTCTTAAACTTAAATACCTTCCTAATTTACGAATGGATGTTGTTGTAAAAACCATCATAAAATCGAAGACAAAATGTGCGACCGATAAAGCTAACTACAGACCAATATCAATCGCTACTGCTGCATCAAAGTTACTAGAAATAGTTATCCAGAACAGGCTTGGCGACTGTCTGAAAACAACCCCCCAACCAATTAGGGTTCAAGCCACAGCATGCGACAGAAATGGTTATCTTCACATTAAAGCAGACGATTAATTACTTTGTCAGTGGAGGGTGACCTATGTACCTTTGTTTTTTGGATGCTAAAAAAGCATTCGATCGTGTCAATCATTGTACACTGTTCATGAAACTTATTGAATAAGGGGCGCCAATTCACATTGTTAAGCTACAAAAGTACTGGTACCAGCAGAAGAAATGTGTAATACGATGGGGAAGCACATTGCCAAATACGTTTCGAACAACCAATGGCATAAGGCAAGGAGGCCTACTATGGCCTCTCCTTTTCAATGAGTATATAGATAGCTTACTTGACCGACTATCTCTTAGCCATGTTGGATGGCACATTGACGGTTGCTGTGTTAACGCGATTAGCTATGCAGACGACATGGTCCTTCTGGCCCCACATGCCGATGCTATTCAGACGATGCTAAATAAATGCGAGACTGAGGCCGCGAAACTTGACAACGAGTACAATACCAGGAAATCAGTGTGAATGCTAGTGAAACCACCCAACCAGAGGTTCCAGTACAGAACGGACGAGGTACTTAGCGGGACCCCGATAAGTACCTCGTGTGTGGACAGTTTATCTTACTTGGGGCATTTAATAATAAATAATCGGTGTGATAATGACGATATCTCTAAGCAACACCGGAAGTTAAATGCGGTTGGCAACCAACTAATAAAAAAATTCAATTTTTGTACAACGGATGTTAAGCTGCAGCCTTTTAAAACCTACTCTTATCCTATATACTGTAACTCATTGTGGTGTAATTTTATCAGGGGTACTATGAGCAAACTCCGAGTAGCATACAATGACAAATTCAGGAGACTGGTGGGTGTCTCAAGAAGAACGAGTGCTAGCCTAGTATTTGCAGAATATGATGTTGATTGCCTGAAAGTACGAGCAAGAAAAAGTGAATATAGCCTCCAGAAACGAATTAAAAACTCTTATAAATCCTTCCTGGAGGCAGTATGCAACAGTGAGGGATACGAACTATCTTCACTTAAAGAAAGATGGGACAGAATACTGCATGTGCAGGAAGATCCCGATATTAATAAGAATAATGTTTGACTACATGCGGGTGGCTGTCAGGATGAGATGTGACCCCGAGGATGCTCTATACTAAACCTCTCAAACATTGTTTTTTGCATACATACTCATGTGGGAAAAGGACATGAAAGGTATTTTAAGCACGCTTGTCTCAAACCTAATCTGCAAATAGTTGTCGTGTAGTTCAATCTTGATCTGTCTCCACGTGTACTTTATTAATATTATTTTTTTTTAACGATTTTTTTTATGGATTGGTAGGAATGTTTTTCTGTTGAACTCATTTTCTGTTGTAACCATTATTGTACCATCGAGTGCCTCCATGAAGATTATTATTATTATTATTCGATTCAACTACCGGGAAGCCAACTGGGAGGAATGCTCGGTACACATCGCGTGGAGCGATATGGAAGGCATCCCCGAAGACATCTCGGACCACGAGCTCGTCGTCCATCAAGACGAGAAATTTCAAGCTGCAGCTGCCGCATGCATCCCTCAATATTCACTTACAACATTTTTTTTCGGAAACCGTGGTGCGAGTAAATTCTGCCTCCGTCTGATAGAATGTGGATAGGTCGCTCGGGTCTTCACTGGATACGTCGGATTTCCTCCAACACTTGAGAGAGGGGGGTGTTTCTGTTAATTGTGCGGACTAACAGAGTCTAGTTTTCTCGTTTCTTCTCCACTCAAAGTTTTCGATGAGCAGCAGATGCTCTTTTCTACGCTACTCGGTACCTTGGGGACCGTGCTCGTCGGTAGGTGATGTACAGCCTTTCACGCATGTCTCTTGCTTCTTGCACCTTGCGGCACGCAAAGTGCAAGAACCGTCTGATAGCCCGTGGTCGTCTCCTCTGCTACCGGTTTGAAAGAGAAACAATGAACTATGATTGTGCTGCGATTATAGACATCTGAATAAACTTACCCTACTTGACTCGCACCCTTTGCCTAATATGGTTCATATGTTGTCCGCTCTGTGGTCTGCATAGCCGTTTTCGACTCTGGACCTGAGCAAGGGATTCTACCAGATAGAATTGGAACCGAAAAATTGCTTTTGTACTGCATTTTCAACTGGGAGTTCGCATTACCAGTTTACAATATTATATTTGGCTTGGTTAATGCTCCAGTTACAGCTGAACGATTGATTTCTTTTGTTCTTGCGGGATTATCGTGGGATGTCGCTATTGAGTAACTTTGATCGTCGTTACCAGTTTTGAGGAGCACTTGGCTAACTTAGAAACTATCATGTCTCGCTTAACAGAGCACGGACCTAAAATCAAACCCCAGAAATGTTCATTATTCATAAGTTGAGTCGAAAACCGTGGTCATGCGATAAGTTCCGCCAGTATACAGCCATCGCCAAAAGGCGTCGAATCGATAGTTAATTATCCTATGCCGCGGACTGTACGTCAGGATCGCTCTTTTCTTAGGATGGTCAACTTTTTCAGACGCCACATTTCAAAGTACAGTGACCTAATTGCTCCGTTGTACGATGCGACCATCGCAAAGAACCTCAAATGGACCTAGATTTACTCGATGGCATTTGACAAGCTTAAAGCTGCTCTGATAAATCCTCTTGTGTTGGCCTACCCTGAATATTCAGAGTCTGCGGGTAAGTTAACGGTGACGACTGACGCAAGTCTTATTGGCGCCGGAGCGGTCTCAACTCAATTTCAGAACGGAGACGAAAAGTAATTGCTTACGCGAGTACAACATGTAACTCAGCCAAGCGTAACAATGGAATAACGGATGGAGAGTTGACCCACTTAGGAGGCCGTAAAACATTTTGGACCTTTTCTAGCGGGACGAAAGTTTGTAATCGGATCACATCGATATTAATTTACCTCGCTAATGTGAAATAAGAAGACCCTAGACTGTTACGGCCGTTCGAAGTTCTGATCGTCGATAGTTATGAATTGCTATACGTCCCTGGTAAAGAGAACAGTGTTGCTGATGGTTTGCTCGCGCGTTCAATTTGAAGGACTTTGTAGAGGTAGATAACCAAACTTGAGTAGTAGAAAAATGAAAATTATGTCATGGTTCCGAGAGGTGCTGACTAGCTATTTCTGCGTCTTTCTTCAATATTGTACGATTCGATGGACTCTCACTTGCAAGTGCGTATAGAGGTGATAGAGAGGTTGACGAAACCACCTGCAGATTATGGCATCTCATTGTCTAGTTCAGCAAAACAGACTGGGAATAGTTGACGTCCCTAGCGCTTTTGGGTGCGTTGGAGCCCATCTTCATCTCGTTGGCGGAATTCTCTTTAATCTGCTGAAGAAGGGAGATTCAGAGTTAAAAAAATAGCCAGAGCAGAAGGACATATGAATAAAGACGACTGGGATGTCCATTCTGCATTGGAAATGAAATATGGCAAGTTGAGTCGGGTATGGAAGAAGTTGTTGATTTAGGATGAACTATTGGATTATCAGTAGTGTATATAGCACCAAAACAGCCAAAAAATATAGCACCAAAACAGCCCAAAAATATAGCACCAAAACAGCCCAAAAATATAGCACCAAGACGGCCCAAAAATATATCACCGAAACGGCCCAAAAATATATCACCGAAACGGCCCGAAAATATACAGGCGCAAAACGCAAATGGATAATTAGTGACTCTATGTTAATTGTGAAGATTTAGGATTTATGTTATTTATGAAGGAATTATGATATATGTTAATTGTGTAGGAATTAGAATGGTTAGATATTTGAATCTTTTTATCGATTGTATTGCTTAGGTCGTTTGTTATTTGTTAGTGACTCGGACGTTGCACTTCTCTGATACTGTAGTTATATATTTGTGACTCTATATATGTTATTTGTGAAGGATTTAGTGAAAAGGAATTAGGATATATGTTAATTGTGTAGGA
>SDVV010038189.1:0-10760 GCA_016164225.1 Gammarus roeselii
CTAATTCCAGTTCCTATACTTGTGTTAACATTGCTGTTCTCAACAGCATACTGGCGCGCATGGCTGTGCTGGCCTCCCCCGGCTCTGCTGCTCCCCGCTTGATGTGGACCTGCTGGAGGGGGCTGCAAAGGTAAGAGATCAAAGGTAAGAGACCTTGAGCCTTGTGTCTTGCAGACCTATCTGCAGGACTCTCAGGGTAGATCACACAATCTAAATATTCAATATATATAAGTGAGGCAAGCTGCCCTTATAATATTATTGAAGTTAGTAGCTAAATCAGTAATTGAGCACCAAATTAATAAATGCCAGTACAAACATAATTAGTAATATAACGTTGACCGGGGTGACTCCCCGCCGTGGGCAACACGGGGTGACTTCCCACACTCCCCTTTTGGGCACCAAGACATCAGAAATCTCACTGTTTGACTATGTGACTTGCAAGAGCAGATCTTTGTTAGTAGGTACCAGCTACTTATAGAAATTCAATAAGCGCACAGAGATTATGAAAAATTGACAAGTGAAGGTTTGTTTTTCAGGTCCCTGATAATTTTGGTTAGGAAAAATCTACCTTCCACAAACTTTGATGCTGTGGCTAGAGTTCCCATTGAATTAGGGCCAAATTCAGTGGTGATACTTGGAATATGATGTAGTTTGTTGCATGAGAAGGATTTTGGAAAGAAATGTAAACTTTTGTAGACATATACAAATATATAACTGCGGGGAGTCGCACCAGGTATGAAAACATTCGGGGGTGATTCCCCACACATATTTTGTTGATGTATAACTCAGTCTTTCTTCAATGAGAAGTAGTTTAATGCAATTTAATGCAATTTTAATGACATCTGGAAGTGAATGACTCACAATAATGACACCAAAGCTAATTACAAAATGCGTAACTAATTTTATAATGACCCAATGTTTATAACACATGGTGACAAGCCAAGTCTAGCCCTAAGTGTTAACTTGTGTGTAATGCCCAGGAACTATATTTTTCATCATATTTTCATATTAAGATAACAATACCTTACCTAGCATGACTTGAATTCATGTTGATGCAATAAGTTTGCTAAAGAATTGACGAAATAGCAATGTTTTTTACTTGTTGTATCGTATTTACTGATACTTTAGGGTCATAATTAGTTTATGATGTGGAGCATGACTTCCAGTAAAATAAGATTGCAATTATTGAAAAAAATAACTGTTTTCCCCAGCGGAATCTGGAAAAAAAATATTTTGGCAGTCGGGTATGACGGCAGCAAAAGACGAGCATCAGAAACACCTGTCACAGACAAAATATTTTACTTGACATTTTATTCTAAGCAAATGATATATACTAATATAGGCATGCTCTTTTGATTAGTACTCTCAAACTTTTAATTTGCGTTTCAATTATTGATGAATGTGGGGTTCGGGAAATCACCCCCAATTGGGGGCCATAGCTCGTCGCACGTTTTAATGTTAATAACTTATTTTTGGTTGATGATAGAATGTTGAAACTTACAGTGTTTTATGATGATTGTAGCAGCTATTCACACGGTTAATACAAAGTTTCTCAGCCGCCTACTTTCCAAATTATTTTAAAGTATGACGAAAACGCAGGGAGTCACATCGGTCAACGCAAGTGGCTATACAGGCTGCAGCTAACCTAGATGAATACATAATTAAAGCAGCACAGTTGCATAATTAAAACCCCAATAATTTGAGGAATCACAAGGCAGTAGACCATTAAATATCACTTGGTACAACCATTGAGGTACAGAATAAATATATTCAAAGCAGGGCTGGTTAATATATATTCAGAAGATCACAAGTAATTATTGCATAATTAACATCAAAATATGGAAGTCATAAATATAACAATAGCAACAACAGCATAATATCAATATAATTTTTCTCTTGTCAACCTCATCAGCATCCTATTTATTGTGGTGTGTTTCATAGGATTATTACCTGCTGCTATAGCATAATTTACAGAAGCAACATTTGTGTGCATAATTCAGAGATCTCCAACCCGTAATGAACTGTTACAATTATAATTCAAATTCATTATCCATTATTTATATGATCATGTCTTGATATTTATTTTCTATCCTGTTTCCTTCATCTTCACAGTCAAGGATGAAGATTCTTTTACGGTTTACTCCACAGTAATTAACCCTACAGAACACAAGGCAGTGTACTAGTTCAACAACCACTATATGTTCCTGCCATATGTAGCTGGTTGTTCTGGAGTGAACAGCATATAGTTGAACACTTATAATATTTTTCAAGGAGGGCTGATTCTACCATAAGGATTTCCACAACAAGGTGAACATGAGTGTGCTGGGTCAAGGATGGAGCAATTAGAAGCAACTGGGCGGAGTTGTCAGTTGAGCCAGTTGCTGTTTGCATATGATACAGCACTGGCAGTGGTGGCTGATTCAGATGAGAATCTAGGTAGGCTGGTGTTCCAGTTTGGTAGTGAGAGGAGGAAGTTTCAAGTAAATGTGGGTAAAAGTAGAGTAATGAGATGCTCAAGAACCGTTGATGCCAGCAGAAATAGTGTCAACCTAAATGGAGATTTGTTGGAAGAAGTTCAGTGTTTCAAGTATCTGGGCTCACATGTGGAGAAGACTGAACTAGTGGAAACTGACGTCAAGTTGCAAGTGAAGGAGGTGTAAAGTGCTGGGTGCACTGATGAGTGTAATGAGCTGCAGGTCGCTGGGGATGGAAGCAAAGAAAGGGCTGTACAAGGGTTTTCTTGTCCCAGCTATGTAACCAGAGGATTAATTAGTTCAGGGAGTTACTTTGAGAAGAATTTCAATTGATAGCATTGTCCATAATAATGCCATATGATTGGTACGTATGTTCTTTCTTTGATTAATAAATTGATAAAAAAGGGGCAACATTCTTCTATTAATGCCTATTCCCATTCATGTCTATGTTGTATTTACTCAATACAATCTTTGATAATTGACTAGAAAATTATCTGAATTTCATTATTTGCTCACATGTGGCTTGAGTTTCATTTACATAGGAATATTTAGTTGTGGATTGTGCAATTTAAAAATGATGATGATTTGTTCGTGTGTATTACGTGTAATAGCTTTTATAGGTAGACATACCTGAATAATACATACGGGAGTTTGTAATGTGCCATATTTTTTAACTAACAATGATTTTCCATATCCACGTGCAGTTGGTGCTCCCTTAAATAATAATGATAATAAAATCATTATTGAGAGCTATCAAGGGCATATTTACAGAGAACATAATACAACAGACTATGAGTTATGTAATTCTTGATTGTACATAAAATAAGCAGGAAAACGTCATAGACAGGTGAACATTGGGTGTAAAGTAACTCTCTCCAGGATCAACGGTTGAACATCACGATTGACCACGAATTCTTCATTCAAGAAAAGGAGAAGAAGAGTGAGCTGTTGTTAAACAGAAGCATTTCACCTTATGCTTTTAGGTTCACATTCGTAAATCCAACCCTTCGAAATCGTGTTGCATTATGCTCTCCTCAGTTGAATTTTTAAAAGGTGACATGTGGTTGTGAGATTTGGTGAACCCAGAAAAACTAGGTTCATGGATCTAAAATAATAGCTCACTTCTGTGATAGGTTGCTCCAGTAGTCAGCATACGTCTGTGAATGGCTGCATCTTGCCCTGGCTGCCAGATGCACAATACCATATGCAGGGATGAAAAAAAAATTCTGGGCAGAACTTAATCTTATGGTAGGTAGCGTCAACCGGGGTGACTCCCCGCATTTTGCGCATACTTTAAAATAACTCAAAAAGTACGCAACCAAGAAACTTTGTATTTACTGTGTGTATAGCTACTATAATGATCATGAAGCACCCTAAGTTTCAATATTCTATCATCAACCAAAAGAAGTTATTTACAAAAAAACGTGCAGCAAGCTATGGCCAGCAATTGGGGGTGACTTCCTGCACCAATGGGCGACTTCACGCACCTTCCCCCACCATATCAATAATTGAAACACAAATTAAAAGTTTGAGAGAACCTATCAAAAGAGCATGCCTATATTACTATATATCAGTTGCTTAAAATAAAATGCGAAGTAGAATGTTACGTCTTTGACAGGTGTTTTTGGTGTTAGTCTTTTGCTGCCATCATATCTGACTGTCGAAGGATTTTTTCCCCCGATTTTGCTGCGGAAAACAAAGTTTTTCTTCATTAATTGCGATCTAACTTTACTGGAAGTCATTCTCCACATCATAAACTAATTGTGACTCTACAGTATCAGTAAATGAGCAAATATTACAAAAAAACTATCTTTTTAATATTACAATAAAACATGCAAAGATGTATTTTGTCAATTCTATAGCAAACTTATTGCATTAACATGAATAAAAGTCATGCTAATTAAGGTATTGTTATCTTGATATGAAAATGTGATAAAAAATCATTCCTGGGTATTAAACATAAGTTAACACTTAGGCCTAGACTTGTCACCATGTGTTATAAACATTGGGTCATTATAAAATTAGTTACGCATTTTGAAATTAGCTGTGGTGTCGTTATTGTGGGTCATTTACTTCCAGATGTCATTATATGTGCAAAAAATTGTATTCAACTACTTTTCATTGAAGAAAAATGAAGATATTTAATAACAATAAAGGGGCGGGGAATCACCCACGATTGTTTTATCACCTGGGGCTACTCCCCGCAGTTGCATATTTGTATATATCTACAAAAGTTTACATTTTTATCCAAAATCCTCCCTACGCAGCAAACTATATACATCATATTTCGAGTCTCATCACCAAATTTGGTCCTAATCTAACGGGAACTCTAGACAGCTTCAAAGTTTGCGGAACGTTGATTGTTCCGAACCAAAATTATCAGGGACCTGATAATCACACCTTCAATTTGGCCATTTTTCATAAATTCTGTGTGCGTATTGAATTTCTATAAGTAGCTGATACTTACTGACAAAGACTTGCTCTTTCAAGCCCTGTAGTCAAACGGTGATAATTCCGACGTCTTGGTGCCCAAAAGGGGGGTGCGGGCAATCACCCCGTGTTTCTGACCGTGGAGAGTCAACCAGTTGAGGCTATTTCAACAAAGAAGCTGAACAATAGAACCAGAATGTGTATTGTTCCATGCTGTTTAATAATTCATGCTTCAAGGGTTGTTTAAAAATTACAAAACACAGTAGTGCAAAGCGTGAGCGTTCACTGGCGGCTGGTGACGCCGGGAAACCTTGAAATCTCATGTAGTAAATAAATAATGATAATAATCTCTATTGAAGCACTCAATGGTACAATAATGATTACAGAGAAACAAGTTTGACAGGGCATTCCTACCAATACATGAAGACAAGACAGTAGAGCTGAAATATGCGACGAGTCAAAGTTAATCGAGTTGGTGACGAGCGTGTCTGGATACATTTCATGTCTCGCCCACGTGAATATGTATACAGCAAAGCTTAATTTTAGAGAGGTAAAGTGCATAGCCACTTGTCAGCCAACGTATCAGGGACGTCTCCTAGCCTGACATCCACATAAATACAATGGGCCTGCAACATGGAGAGGCAGATAGATATCAAACTTCATTTCTATTAGTATCAGGGTCTTCCTGCACCAGCAGGATTCTGTCTCACCCCTGTATTGTTGGAGATGACTTGTATCTCTTACTATTACATACGGCCTCCAGGAAGGGATTATTAGATTTTATAAAATGCTCCTGTGACTATAGGCACTTTTTCTAGCTTGTACCTCATGACAGTCAACATCATATACTGCAAATACAAAGCTAGCACTTGTTCTTCTAGGTACACCAACCAGCTACCAGAAAATATCATTGTATTCTACTCTCAGCTTACAGATAGTGACTCTCCTAAATTTACACCACAGTGAGTTACAGTAGATGGGGTAGCAGTATGTTTTAAAGTAACTTGTAATTTCTTTTCACGGGGCTTTTTGACTGGAGTCAATTCACTCCAAGACCAGCTATGGCAGAGTGTGCAACCTCACAGCTGGTGGAAGTGGTGCGTGGAGCCAATGTATGCCTCCACAACCTTGAAGATGAGAAGAGTTGCAGCAGGATCACGGGGTTGGCCACTGAGAAGCAAAGAGAGACTGGGTGCTAAGTGCCTCTGGGCATGCAGCCTGACAAGTAGATGGCGCCAGGCAGAGAGGTAGTGGGAGCTGAAAAAAAAAGTACCATTTCATGTGAATGACACTTAGGGCAGTCTGGGGAGCCAGTTTGATGATGTTTATTTAAGGGAGCAGTACCCAGTCTGAACCTAGCAAAAAGTGACTCAAAAAATTGTGAGTGTCTCCTGCAAGGCCCAAGGATGCACAAGGGGTTTGTGGATACCTAAAGGGTGCTGGCCTTGAATAGAAGTCCACCAAACAGCCAGTAAGACCAAACTAAGGAAGAGAAATTTGAGCAATGCTCAGCTAAGAAGAAAGGTAGCTCATGAACAGGAAGGTTGGAGGTTGCTGCTTCCTTAGCAGCTGTATCTGCAGCCTCATGCAAACTGCCGAGAAGAAATAGAAGAAGTCTCACAGTAGAGAGAGACTAAAGGGGTAGAGCGCCAAGTGCCAATGAGAAGGCAGGCAGCAGTTGAGTGAATCACATCAAGTCAAGCAAGGATTGAGGGAGAGGTAGAAGAGTAAAGGAGTAGACTATAGTCAGTAAGACCTCTGATATATGCCAGATAATGGAGTAGAAGTTAGGGGCGCAAGTCCCCAAACTGTGATCCAGCAAGCACACACATTATAATGAGCCGCTTTTGACAATGGATCCTCAGGAAGTCAATGTATAAACGCCAAGTCAAACGTGGAGTCAAATATTATGCCAAGTAGTTTTTGGTGCTGGGAATTTGGGATGGGTACACCAGAGATGTAAAGCAGAGGACAAGTGGGAACTGAGCGCTCAAGGGTTGATGAGTAGACCCCAGCCGTGCGCCCAAGGAGCAAAGTTGTTGATAGCAGCCTAGAAGTGCCTACGCAGACAAAGCAGAGTCAGCAGTAACAAACAGTAATGTCAGAAGCATAAATTGAGGTTGTGACACCTGGAGAGGAAGGTAGATCAGACAGTAGTATATTGAAGAGAAAGGGAGAGATGATGGCACCTTGTGGGACCCCAGAAATAATCTGATGAGACTGAGAAGAAGCTGTAGAGACAGAGACAGAGAAGGAGTGGTCTGTGAGGAAGCTGAAGATCCACCGAGGGAGATGGCAAGACACCCCATGTGATACCAGTTTGAACAAGATTGCCTGATGGGAAGCTCAATCAAAGGCACCAGAGAGATCAAAGAAGACTGCAAAAACTTTGTTTTGTGCAAGAGCCAATTGAATGTCATGTTCAAAGAGGATGAAAGCATCCATTGTGCCACGTTGGGGGCAAAAACCAAATTGGTGTAGGAGAAAAGTATTATTCCTCTCCAGAAACCACATGAGATGGGCAGCGACAAGCCTCTCAATGTGCTTCATAACACAGGAGAGCAGAGATATGAGCCTGTAGGGAGAAGCTGTGGTGGAGTCTTTGCCGGGCTTTGGAACTGGGACAATTTGGGAGGACCTCCAGGCTGGAGGGATATCAGCAGTATGGGAGGAAAGGTTGAAAATGTTCATATGAGCATGGTGATGGGTCCAAGAGAAGTGAGAGAAACTGGTTGTGAAGGTCAGAACCAGGAGAAGAGTAGAATGAAAGCTTGGGAAGAACAGAGCGCAGCTCAGAGCAAGAGAAGTGGTGATTGAGAGTGTCATCTGCATCTGAGTTGAGTTTATCACTCAAATATGATGAGTCAGGTTCTGCAAGGAGATGGGCATGAAAGAAAAGAAGAGAAAAGTGTGAAGCTAGCACATTTGTCGCTTGGGTGGATGAAAGAGGAGAGGTACCAGAAGAGAGAGGAAAGGCAGAGGGAGGGGGTCATTCCAAGATTGATTGAATCATCTTCCATATCTGGGCAGATCAGGTGCGGTTGGTGATGCGTGCAAGAAAAGAATTCCAAGAAGTCTTCTCTTCTGTCAAAAGCGAATTAACTGCAATTGTTTTGAATTTATTAGGAGCAGTTTTGTTCATTGTGTTTGGGAAACAACTATGGGTTGAATAGCTTCACCCTGATTGTTGACAGCCTCACCTTTGCAGCCCCCCACAGCCCTGCCAACAGAGCAAGCAGGCATGGGAGGCAGTACACCTCAGCGCGCCAGCAATCAAGATGAACAGCACCGTACAAGCACTGCAGCAGGACGCTGGTCAGAATGCGCTCAATTGGTCCAAAGAAAACAAAACAATGAAAACAGTCAACAACTGCACACAACTGTCAGCAAAACAAACAAAGTCACAATATCACATCAAATCAAGTCTAACAAAACTCATTAAACACTGCCCCCAATTACTCTGCCAAGGCCCTCTTGAAGCCGTGAAGTGAATCACACTGCACCACATCAGCAGGCAGCCGGTTCCAAATCTGCACACAGCGAGAATAAAAGAATCTGCGTTTGTAGTCCGTCTGACAGCCAGGAACCACCAGCTTGAAACAATGCCCACATGTGCCAACATCCGGAGCTCTCTCGAACAGAGCAGACAAACCTGAATCAACAGAACAGTGAAAAATCTTCCAACACTTCACAAAATCAGAACGCAACAACCTCCCCCTCACAGAAAACAACTGCATTGCTTCGAGCCGCTCACCATAGTCCACTCCACCCAGCCCATCAATCTCCCTAGTCCACCTCCTCTGCACAGACCAGACTCCAACAGTCTCAGATCCCCCAAATATCCCTCATTCCACACACATGAGCAGTAGTTCAAGATGGGTCTTAAATGAGTAATAAACAAAGAGACCATGCAAACAGAACTCCTGTTGACAGTGGAGCAGAGCAGACTGGTCAACAGAGTGGAAGCCTTTCTTACAATACTCCTCACGTGGAGATGGAACCGCAGCTTTGAGTCAACAAACACTCCCAAGTCCCTGAAGGAATTAACAAGCTCAAGTACCACACCATTCAAATAATAAGCAGTTCCATCAACAATCTGCTCCAATTCAAGACGACCCCTGTAAAAACGCATAAAGACACACTTGTCAATGTTCAAGAGATTCCATGACAACAACACAGACTGCACCAAATTCAGATCCCTAAGCAAGACACACCCAGACAAACTGCCTGTACATCGGGGGGGAAACTCAAATAAAGTTTGAAGTCGTCAGCAAAGGCCTTCCACTCACAAGCCACACCTGCTGCAACATGATTGACATATAGCAGGAACAAGAGCAGACCCAGCACAGAACCCTGGGGCACACCGCTTGTCACCTCTTGGAAGTCACTGACAACTCCCCCCACAGAAACACACATTTGCCTCCCTATCAAAAAATTACAAATCCAATCCAACAGTCCATCAGGAATACCCATACACCTCAATTTGTCCAACAAGACCCAATGACTGACCACATCAAACGCTTTGAGTAGAGAAATCCAGAAAGACCACATCAACAACCATTCCTTTATCTACCTAATCAGCAACCTCACCATAAGTCAGCAAAAGTTGGTCTTCAGTGTTCCTTCCCACCCTGAAACCAAATCGACCCTCAGACAAAATGCCAGAATCTTCCAGAAAAGACACCAACTGGGACATAATAACCAGCTCCAGCACCTTACAGCAAACAGAAGTAAGACTCACAGGTCTGTAATTGAGAGGGTTACTTCTTGAACCAGACTTGAATATAGGAACAACCAGAGATTCCTTCCAGGCCTCCTGTAAAACTCCCAGGTCCAATGATTTTGCAAAAAATTAGAGACAAGGGCAATGACAGCTGCCAAGAACATGACTTCAAAACACCAGGGTGAATGCCATCAGGTCCAGGGGCAGAAGATGAGTCTAAACCACCCAGAACCTGGGAAACTAACAGTCTAGTCACACAACTCGAAAGCCATTGCTTAGCTTATCCTCTTACCGGTGCATCACTTTCCCTGGTCCAGATTGCACAATTTGGCAGGCAGCGCACGCAAACATTGATAAGAAATATGTGAAGCGCACGTGAAATCTTGAGATGAAGCGCACGTGAAGACACCTTTCAAAATATCGCACACGGAGACAGTACATCGCACGTAAACAATTTTTCAAAAAATATTTGTTGTGCTAAAATTTCATGCACGCATTTTCCTCCATAGCTTATTAATTCAAGCTGACAAAGAGATTCCTAACCAATGCATATCACCATCATTGAAGAACTACTAATCTTTGACAACACAGTCCGGATCGTCATCGGTTACTGAGAGAAACGAACGAAAACCAATATTGCATTTTTTTGGCGGGAGAATAAAAAATTGACGATCCACAATACAACGGGCAATATCAGTCAAGTCAAAGCGCATCAGCGTTTGGTATGAATGCTGTGAGCGTGGCTCCCTTGGCTGCTCTCCAGGCTAGAATGGAGATGGGGTGGGGCGCGCTGGGGTCTGGGGATGTTCAGGTATTCATCTACTGGCCAACTTATGGCCCGTTGTCTGCATGTTCATCTTCAGTAGCCTTGGCGTTTAACCCCACTTCTGAGTCAGCCTAGCTGATCAGGAACCGTCTCCAGTCGGTATAAAGGGTGAGAGAGCGCCAAGGTGAATCCTCCACTATCCAAGGTCCTGGGGTGGGTGTCGCCCATGTCTGTGATGTGGCCTGGAAGTGGGAGACCTGTGTGCCGGAACTGCTCTGCGTTTGCCAGACCCGGAATTGAACCCAGAGGACACCCTTGATAGGGGTGGCTATTTTAGGCAGTGAAGCCAGTACGGGTGCTGCGGCAC
>SDVV010038190.1:0-10760 GCA_016164225.1 Gammarus roeselii
GGAGGCTGCACTCCGCGAGGATGCTGCACTCCGCGAGGAGGCTGCACTCCGCGAGGAGGCTGCACTCCGCGAGGAGGCTACACTCCGCGAGGAGGCTGCACTCCGCGAGGAGGCTGCACTCCGCGAGGAGGCTGCACTCAGCGAGGAGGCTGCATTCCGCGAGGAGGCTGCACTCCGCGAGGAGGCTGCACTCCGCGAGGAGGCAGCACTCCGCAAAGAGGCACCACCGCCGGCACTCTTACATTTACGGCATTCTTCCCTTGCCCTCATCCGTAGCCAACATGCGTATTATTTCATTTGCCAACAATATTCTGACTATTTGTGGACATGAATCTCACCAGTGAATATTTGATTAGTGGCCGAATGTAGTAGGAACCTCCCCGAGCGGGCTCCAAACCATCTGCCGCACGACTTCGTTTCTTTATTGTCATGGCAAGGAAAATGAAATTTAATATTAGGAACATATAAACTTACATGAGTATAAATAACAATTAAATTAGAACCAAAGTCTGGGAAAGTGGGTGCAACAAATTTAACTGCAAGTCAATCAATGAAAACAAGTAATGACAATATTTCTGAAACAGTTTGGCTCTCTTTAGAACTAAGGAAAGCTCTAACCAAACAACATAATTGGTCTAAAAAAAATTGCAGTGCCCCTAAGTCACAATAGAACGATACAAAAGGTGTCTGGGACCGATGAACAAACACTCCTAACAGCTAAAGAACGCTCACCATAAATAAGGAGACGACGAAAACAAAAGATACCTGTCCACGAGAAGCAGCACAGGCATGCGTCCACGCTACCTCATTTCATCAAAACCAAGCTTCTCTAAACAAAGTCCTGGAATCAAATTAGGTTGAGGCTTAAATATTTATTTAAAAATTATTACTGAACACTCCGGAATAACCGTCACCGCGTCGAAAACTTCAACATCACAACTAAAGCCATACATATTTTATTGGATTTGAGCCTCATTTCCACTAGAGCCTCAACGTGAGTCATAATAGGCTCCCCCGCAGGGCGCATATATATTTAAATGAATCATTTTTTGTCAGGGAACGAACACTGGTTCCCGTACGTTGCATTTAAGGACAAAAGTAAAGGCTATACCGGTTCACACATACTGGATAAATCTCTTTATTATTGCCCTAGTTAATTAGAACGTCACTGGAGCAGAAATCAATTCGGTAAAAGGAGAGGACGTCTGCTATAATTTCTAATAAAAACAATCTCTAATGAAGTCACCATGTTTACTTGTATTCAAGTCATGAAGGTTGATGGTTCACATTCAAAACCTATCATAATATGTTGAATTTGATTTCATGAAGGAGGAAACCATAACCTATCGACGATACTTTTTATCGTTGATAGGTTAAGGTCGTTGGAACAGCGAACACAAAATAAATTAATAAAAGTTTATCCATACACAGATGTTATGTTTTCCTTTTTAACAATAAATTTAAACATAGCAAATCTAGAGCAAGTAAAATGACGATTTGATGCGAGTGCATCACAATCTACAAGCAAGTGTTTCACGCCTATTGTCATTTGGTGGCAACAGGAGCATGGTGGTGCGTCCGGTCCATGTCTACGTCCATTAGGTGGTTGTGAGTTATTCACGTGTGACCCGTGCATAGACGCTTAATGAACACTTGGTCTCTCCTATTAGAAAACATGGTGTCCCATTCCCACGGACGGTTTACCTGCAAGCATCTTTCTTCCACTTTGTTGTCAAAAGTCGTTCCATCGTGATGTTATACGTGAGTTGAGGACTGGGAACCTGTCTCGGTAATGTATATAGATGAATTGTTCTTGCTGGGTAGACATCAGTTTAGCGAGGAAATCTGCGCCACCCGCCTCGAACATAGTGAATAGGTCGTGTTGCATTTATCTAAGGGTAGGGTGATCAAAGTGCAGAGTTTTCAGCTGGGTGAGAACACTTAAGACTATCGGAAAATATAACAATTTTGGGGTGGCGGTCGCTTTTTGTAATGGAGATTGCCAGTTCGAGTGCGTGTAGCTCTGCAGAGAATCTAGAGGCCTCGTGGCCGAAAGAGAGGTCCTTTTGCCTATAGCGGCGGCTCCCACTCCGCCCGGTGTTTACGAGCCGTCAGTATGGCGGTGCTCAGAGTACTGTTCATCGAGTAGTCGTAAGAATTCTCGGCGGTACGTGTTGGTTGGGGTTGTTGCTTTGGGGTAGGTCTGCAGATCTAGGTTGACCAGTGGTGGGCTGATCATCCACGTTGGTGAGTTGATTGGAAGAATTCGATAGGAGAATGAAGGCTCGACTGCTTTGCGTCTGATGTTCAGCGAGGTTAGTAAGTAATCCACGCGAAGAGAAAAGGGTGGGCATATGTTCTTCTTAGCCGCAAAGAGGCGTTCATCAAGAATGTTGGTGACGTCACAGAGTGCTGGGTTATTGATGTAGCTCCTTGTCTTGAAATAGTACTGTTGTGAGAGTTCGTCTCTCCGGAGCGGAAGAGGAAGCTCGTTGGCAAGCACGTTCAGGAATTCGATGATTGTGGAACTGAAAGCACCGTTTCTGATACGCAGGGCGTTATTTACAATGATGGAGAGAGGTTTTAGGGTGGCTTTGGCTGCTAAACCGTAATCAATTGCTCCATAGTCAATGCGCGAGCGTTTTATTGTTCTGAATAACGTCATGCCGGTGTCCATATCGGCTCCGAATTTCATGGATGTTACGGTTGTTTTTTTGCAACGAGTCTCCAGGGCGGCAATATGCGGTCGCTATGTGAGTTTAGGGTCCCATACAAGACCGAGGAATTTTGTTGATTCCTTGTAAACTAGCCGAGTGTTGTTCAGCGTTAGGGCTGGTTTTAGGTTCAGGCCATGCAAGAGAGTAAAGTGCATGCTGTTCGTTTTGGAGGGCGAGAATCGGAATCCGTTTAGGGAGGCCCAGTTCCCGACTATGTTCAGACATTTCTGGAGTTCCTGTTGAATTGTCAAGAGGCTAAGGTGCCTGTAGCTTATTTGTGAGTCGTCCACGTATAGTGATGAAAGCATTCTTCCGTCGCGCGGGAGAATGTCTGCTATCTGGTTGATTTTGAGTATAAAAAGAGTGACACTGAGGACGCTTTCTTGGGAAACGCCCATTTCTTGCGGATAGGATGGTGACAAGGTTTCGCCGACCTAAGCCCTGAAGGTGTGATTTTGCAGGAATCTGTGGATATAACGTGGTAAGTGGCCTCTCAGCCCTGTGAGGTGAGATCCTTCATGATGCCATATTTCCAGGTAGTATTGTATGCTTTTTCCACGTCGATAAAAGGGAAACCACGTGTTCTCCGTGGACAAATGCCTGTCTAATGTTGGATTCCAGTCTTACAAGGTGGTCCGTATTTGAGTGGCGCTTGCGACTGCCACACTGGATGCTGTTCAGGCCTGCATGCATATCAAGGTAGTCGATGAGGCGCGTATTTATCATTTTTTCCATGGTCTTGCTGAGAACGCTGGTAAGAGCAATGGGGCGGTAGTTACGTGGGTCGCCGTGGAACTTCCCGGGTTTGGGTATTGGGATGATTGTAGATTCCCGTCATTGATCGGGAAAAATTAGTTTGAGTACAGAGTGTTGAACACTTTTAATAAGTGCTCACGGGAGCCATCTGGGAGATTTTTGATCATGTTGATGTGTACCCGGTCTGGCCCAAGTGAAGTTTCACGTGTACGATCTAGATCGCTCCGAATTTCGTGGAGGTTGAAAAGTTTGTTGTAGGCCTCTTTGTTTCTATAAGTAAAGTCAAGATGTTCGCTTTCTCGCAAGTTCCTCTCCCGTTGGAAAGCAGCCGTGTAGTTTGTCGATTGCGAAATCTGGCTGAACGTTTGACCTACTCTGAGATTTCCGCGTGGGAAGAATAAGTTCTGCCTCCATCAGAAAGGATGCTAATAGGTCGCTCGTGCTTTCCCTGAATACGTCGAATTTTTTCTCATACCTGGGACAGAGGGGTGTTTCGATTATTAGTTAGTTTGACTAATTGAGCCCCGATTTCACGTTTCATCTCCACTAGGAGTTTTCGATATACAGCAGATGCTCTTTTCCACGCTACTCGGTTCCTGGGGGACCACCGTGCGCGTCGGTAGGCATGGTATAGCTTTTCACGCTTATCTCTTGCTTCTTGCACCTCTCGGCACCATGGTTTCGGAACGAAGGTTGAAGGGGCATATTGGGGAATGCTTGCCTCGGCTGCGGCTTGAAACTTTTCGTTTAGTTGGGCGACGATTTCGTGTTAAGACATACTTTCGGGGATGTTGTCCATATCACTCTACGCGATGTGTGTCGAGTATTCCATTCAGCTGTTTTTCCGGTAGTTGAATCTAAGTTCTTGTGAGACAGGGTTTCTTGGTTGGGAGGTGAGAAGCGATATGATGACTGGGTTACGATCGCTGTCGTGTGTTGAAGGCAGAACTCCCCAAACGAGTTGGGGTGCTAGAGTGGGGGAGCATCTGGATATATCGATGGCAGTTTCACTTTCAGGGTGATTATTATTATTATTGAATCTTTATTTCCATCGTCAAGCAATGTGTTTTCAATACTTAGGTCTAACACATCAAACTTATTTTTTTTAAATGCCGTATTTGAATTAGCGAAGCGAGAAATAAAAATGAATTTGTGACAGCACATCTCCTGTCGGCGGCCTATTTGTAGCTACTTCATGTTGCAAAACAGTTTTCACAATGTGTGCTACATTTTTAAGTGAGAAACTCATGGGCATGGGATTGATAAATCCAGAATTAATGAATACATCGCAGCTCATCTCTAGTAAGCGGCTGGCTTGTCCTTCATGGAACCGAATGGAATACACAATATACCATTACATATATACCAACACCTATATATTCATACTAATATACATATACATGCACGAACATATATATACAAATACATATACATGTACACATACAAATACACACATATACGTGTACCTACCTACATACATATATGGACGACAATCAGTATAATTCAGTGGGGTAGTACAAAACTCAGATGGACGGAGTTCTCCAAGAGAAGAATAGAGAACAATGTTACCTTTTAATATGGCGATTGCAACTTGAAAATGGTACGGTAGTTGGTAGAATTCATTAATTTATTTATATTTGTATCGAATTTACTTATGTGAGAGAGAGCGGCTACATATTATTCATCGACAGACAGAGCACACTTTAAAAGGATTGAGACATTGAAATAGATGAGACGTTAGTTAACAGCAAGGGTAATTGGCAGGGGTAATTGTTGATTGGTGTGGAGATATAATAACCAGCTACAGCTAAGTATCAATGAATCAGAATAATTCAATGCTGGAGTACACAAGTCGGATGAAAATACTTGATGACTATATTTCCGTTATAGGAGACAAGGTAGAGTATAAGCTTATAGGGCAATGATTGTATCATCAAAAATGGTACGGTAATTGTTAGAACCAGTTCAATGAGTGATATTAAAATCGAGTTAACCTTTGTTGAAGTTAGAAGCTGCCTATCTTTCCTTGAAAAAACTGAGTTCGTATTTTAATTATACTAAAACGAACAGGTACATTTAAAACATAGAAATAGACGAAACGCTAGTTAACACTTATGGTAATTGGCAAAGATAATTGTGATCGGTAGCAACATAGAAAACATATGTATCGTCAGAGTAAAAACACGAGTGGGTTGTCCGTCGTCGAGAAGGACCAGGTTGCGAGTGTTTAAGGTGCTAGCCATCATCATTCCACTGGGGTCTGTTCTCATACATCCTCATGTTTCTTGGTAGCTGTTGAATTTTTATTTATTTTTTGCTTCCATGTTCCACCGGAGTCCCAACGCGAAGTTAATGCAAGCTCCCCTGTAGGGCGGTGGTAGCTGTTGAAGTCTCCAAAGAGGAGCACTGGTGAGGGCAGTTGGTTTAGCAATTCGCTCATTAGTGCTTTCGAGAGGTCATAGCTTCTTGACGAGTAGATGGATACCTCTGTTATTGGCCTCGGGACGCATTTCTTTACGGCGATAGCTTTGAGTTCTGTCCTCAGGGAAAGGTGAAGGTGGGGTACACTTTGGTGAATCTTAAGTGTCACTTCTCCGTGAGCAGTCACGTTGGTGTGGCCTCCGCGGCGGTGTATGATATATTGGGGGATTCTGAGCGTCGCGGTCTCTTGGAGTTCAATCTCCTGGAGGTCAATCACCAACGGTGTATGGTTGGCGATTAGGAATAGTAATTAGTCTTTCTTGTTTCCGAGTCGCTGGCAGTTCCACCGGAGTATTTTGGTGGTCATTTTGAAGGCTGTTTGCACTCTGACCTTGATGACCTTGAGTGGTCGCGTGGTTTGCTGGAGCTTTTGTGGTGCGCGTGTTTTGGGATTTGCCCAGGGGTTTCGGGCTGGAAGTGTTCACGGGAGTGTCAGCCTTCGGTGGAAGGTGGCTTGCTGTGGTTGCTGCGGTCACGGCTGCGAATGCTCTTGTGGGAAGACGAGGGTGTGTGCTCTCTGTGTTTGCTTCGTGAGCGAGCGCGCTCTTCTTCTGTGGTAGCCTTTTTCGTCTGTGTGGATGATTGTGTGGAGTGAGAGGTATTTAGGCTAGGTAATATGACAGGTTGTGAGGAGGTCTCGCGTATGAGCTCTGCTAGATAAGAGCTGTCAGCGAGGTCGTGATCGTTCTCTTTGATGAGGTGTTCGTAAGTCGGATTTGTTAACGGGGGATCTTGTCCTTCGCAGTGGTTTTCCATGAATGAAGCCACATTTGAGACAGGTGGAGGTAGTTCTGGGTTTTGGTCCTGGCGGGCCGTTATTTGAGTGTTGTTACTGATCTTTTTGCTCAGTGGCACCAGGATATCGGAGGTTTCCTCATCTATTTGTCTTTTCGTTTGTATAGTAGTGAGCCTTGCTGTGTGTTAAACTGTGGGGGATGCATCCATCTCGTAGTCCCCTTGGTCTTTGCATATATAATTTCCTAGAGCTGTTCGTCTCTGTTGCGGGGCCGGTCGCTGGGCTGAGTGAGGAAGCACTGCAGCCAGGGGGGAGTGTTGGGGGTCTTGTTACGATGTTGTTCTGATGATGTATGGGAGTCATCGGGGGAGCTTAATTGGCTTGCCGATTTGACTGCTTTGTCATGATTGAGACGGTTTGGGTTTTCGTCTTTCCAGATTTGGATAGTTTGTTTCCGTGTAACTCTGCGTTCGTTTTGGGTGATTGTTATTTCTTATTGGCCCATGTGAACAGGGCAGTCGCGGTAGCCTGCCTCGTGGAAGCATGAGCAGTGGTAGCATTTTGGTTGGCGGACTGGGCAGTCTTTTCTGTCGTGCTCGCCAGCGCATTTCTTGCAACGTTGGGGAGTGTGTGGCTGTCCGTATGCGATGACGTGGCCGTATTCAAAGCATTTTTAGCTCATTGGGGGTCATGTTGCTAGTGGGTAGGCTTTGGTTCTTCCTTGTTCACCCGGGATTACTATGAATTCCGGTGCGTCGTGTCACGGGAAGGTAATTTGGTAGGGAGTAGAACTTGCGTTACGCGATTTCATCCATGTTGCTTGACTGACTTCGGAAACTCCGTAGTCTTCAGCTAGACCTTCAGCGAAAGCACCGAGGTCTGTTGTAGGCGTATAACGGGAAGTGTATATAATCAGTTTGGTATCGTTGAAGGACGGATGCATTTCAACTGTAACTTTGAGTTTGTTTATGTGTGTAATCTTTAGTATAGCGTTACTTTGCTCACATTCTATGACGTAGGTCAGATATTTCTTTCCCTGTCGTTGTATTTCTTCCGGTTTTCCTCCTAGTTGTTCGGCGAGTGACTTCATTACACATGAAGTTGCTGTAGAGGCAACTTTGATTGCACCACTTTCGTTGAACGTTACGAGAAAGTGGGTGGGAAATGGTGCCGATCTTCTCTCCCGGAAAGGAGGGTCATTTGGGAAGAGCGCATCGTGACTACAGCCTCTCGTCGCTCGACCCCGTGATCTATCTGGTATTGGAGGATCGCTCTCTCCCTCTCCTCCTCTGGTCAGTCTGTGTCCGGTGGAGTGTCCGTCTACTTCGCAATAAAAACAGTGCTGTTCCTCGAACTGGCATGACTGGGGGTCTTCCAGTTTGTCGTGGTCGTCCTGGAAGCAGTACTAGCATTTTTGCTTACCGTTACAGTTTCCGCTCGTGTGTCCGTATTTCTGGCATTTAGAACATCGCATCGGACGTCTCAAATGGTGTAACCTTGGTTTTGGTGACGCAGAAAGGTATGTCCAGATATTTTGGTGGAGTAGGGCAGTTGAATTTTACTATTAGGGCTGTGTTAGTCTCTCTCTTTGGTGTGATCTTCGGTGCGACCTTAGCTTCGACAACGCAGTCCTCGTATTGAACGAGTCCAGTGATGTACTCCTCGATTTCTTCCTTCGGGATATCTTCAACGTAGATCAAGCCTTAACTTGTACAGAAAGTCGGGTGTGGCTCTATTTTGCATGGCTTTTCACAGAGTCTGTTTTCGGAGAGAATCTCGTCACTTTGAAGTTTTGTGTCTACTCTGATGGCAAAGCATTCGTCGCCGCTGGTGGTGACGCTCAGGACTGGGTGGACAGTGAAAGAGCCCAGCTCTTTTCGTAGTGTATTGACAAATATCCGTTCTGTCGTTGGCGTCGAACGTGATCTTCAGGTGTTCTGGAAAGGTAGAACTATTGTTGAACAATTAGTGTTCATTGAATGGCGTGTATTGCTTCCTCCTTGCAGCCCTTGGAGCTCGGTTGGGATTTTTGTGGGGTGAATAGTTGTCGAAGTTGTCGTCAGACTTAGAGGTGGAGGTACTTGTGTAAGTTGCGGTTTCTTTAGTTGGTTTGTTTTTCACTAGTTCGTGGATATGGAGAAAAATGGTCTTGACATGACCCTTGAGTCTCGTTAGACGGTCGTCAATTGTGCTAGGTTCTGCGGCGAAAACTTCTGCTTCCTGTTCAGAGAGGTCAGTCGCTTGGCTCAGCAGATTTAATATTTCCTAGACGTTCTTGGTCAACTCGTCGATGCGGCTGTCCCTCCTGTCGTTCCGCCCAGGTATACAAGTGTTTGCAAGTGTAGGAAGACAACAACAGGCCTATTGGCCCAAACTAGGTTGCCTTTTGATAGCAAGAGGGTTAGTTCTGGAGTGAAACGTCTAAGAGGCCTATTGGTCTAAACTAGGTTGCCTTTTAGCAAGAAGATTAGTTCTGAAGTAGAACGTCTAAGAAAGCTTCGTGTGCTATTTCTGTTTTTATTTATAACAATAGAAAATGGAACGGCTTAGCTATTTATCGGCCATTTATGTAGAACTTATCGAGCCGCGACTTGATCGTTTCGATTGTATTGCTGTTTACAACCTCCGCTGGAAGTTTGTTCCATTCTTCGACAACTCTATACGTGAAGAAATTGCGCGTGATGTCGAGTGAGAAACGTTTCCCAGCGATGTTGTATCCATTGTTTCTAGTCACTCCGTTCGTATCTAGAGTGAAAAGGCTCGCTCGGTCGCCGTTATCTTTACCCTTCATATTCTTCCACACTCCTATCATGTTGCCTCTGACTCGACGTTTCTCCAGCGAATAAAGATTGAGTTCACGAAAACTGTCTTAGTACGATTTATTCAGCAGCGAGGGGATGAGTTTGGTAGCTCTACGTTGAACCTTCTCAAGTTTAATAACGTCTTTCCTAAGGAATGGAGACCAAAATCGAACGGCATACTCTCGAGATGCGGTCTAACAAATGCATTAAATAACTTAAGCATACTGTGTGAGTTTTTGTACGAGATAGTGCGGGATATCATACCTAGAATTTTGTTGCTCTTCTTGGCAGCATCGTCACATTGCTTGCTGCTTTTTAAGTCGTTACTAATGATGACACCTAAATCTCTCTCTTCGGTGACGGGTATCAGTTTCTTTCCAGACATTGAATATTAATGTTTAGGGTTATGATGACCTATATGCATAACTCTGACCAATCAACACTTTTGCTCAAGTCTAGTTGGATCTGCTGACACTCTAGTTCAGTTTGCACTTTACCTCCGATCTTAGTATCGTCTGCAAACTTGCTAATGTTTGAGAGTACGTTGATATCGAGATCGTTAATGGATATTATAAAAAGAACTGCCCCAAACACGGATCCATGAGGCACGCCACTTGTAACATTAACCCAGGGGAAGGAAGCTCCGTCAAGTACAACTCGCTGCCGTCTGTCCGTAAGCCAGCATTTTATCCAGTTGTTAAGCTCGCCTCGAATACCGATGCTGTGCAATTTACTAATTAGGCGCTTGTGGGGGACTTTATCAATGGCCTTTTGAAAGTCAAAGTTAATGATATCGATTGGACATTTTTATCGTGGATTTCGATTATATTTCTGAAAAAGAGTGACAGATTTGTAAGACAGGAACGGTTGTGTCTAAAGACATGCTGGGAGTCGCCAATCAATTTGTTTGATTCTAAGAAATCTGTAATTTTATCCGTTATCAAACTTTCCATCAGTTTGTCAATGATTGAAGTGAGACTAATTGGACAGTAGTTGCCGGGACACTTTTTGTCCCCTATTTTAAAAATTGGGGTAACATTGGCCTCTTTCCATTTAGAGGGGCAGGTGCCATTTGTGAGAGATTGGGTGAAAATGTTTGATAAATGTTCGGCGACTTCGGTTTTAGTCTCTTTTAGAATTCTGGAATGAATTGGGTCTGGATCTGGTTTGATTTTGATTTGATTTGGTCATCATTTCCACCAGAGCCTCAACGTGAGTCATAATAGGCTCCCCCGTAGGGCTCGACGATCATTGATTAAAGCAGGCTCG
>SDVV010038191.1:0-10760 GCA_016164225.1 Gammarus roeselii
GTGCACATGACACAGGGTGCACATAACACAGGGTGCACATGACACAGGGTGCACATGACACTGGGTGCACATGACACAGGGTGCACATGACACAAAGTGCACATGACACAGGGTGCACATGACACAGGGTGCACATGACACAGGGTGCATATGACACAAGGTGCACATGACACAGGGTGCACATAACACAGGGTGCACATGACACAGGGTGCACATAACACAGGGTGCACATGACACAGGGTGCACATGACACAGGGTGCACATGACACAGGGTGCACTATCCATGAACACGAACATTATCACCCAATGAAACGGTTTCCAGCAGAGGCTGTGAATGTCAGACAAGGCCTCGATTTCTTTAGAAACGAGGCTACCCTTTGTCCCTTTTTGAAATCTCAATCTCGATCAAGCCATCCCATTTGCACACCTCATAAGGGAAAAAAGTAGCCAGGAATACTAAGGACAATAAGTTACATTCGGACATTGCCAGTTCGTCTCATTGGACACCAATGTGTCCCAGTCTCTGCTGTACCAGCTCAGTCCCTGTCTTTGCTGATAATCCTCCGGATCCCCAGGATGCCACTCCTCGGCAACATCAAAACGACGCTCCTCATGACATAAACACAAAACGGGAATAAGTGGAGAGATTATTGGCCAAAAGAGGCATCGAGCGATGAACTTTGGTTGGTGGAATAACCTTCCTGAGACAAGTAATGAAGTGAGTCTTCTGTTAAGATGAGAGCTTAGTTGAATAACATGTTAATGCGCTCGTGAAACTTATAAATGACGCGCTCAAGTTAAGTGTTACTAAAAGGTACTACCGGTGCCTTCATCGCCCTCGTAGAGATTCATTTCAAGGGAAAGCTTAAAGGGTATAAACGTGTTCTTCGATCATTTTCTTTCAACACACCCTGTAAATGATTCGCTGTGGTTGGATTAAATACTCACAATATGCGGATGTATTGACTGCACACAAAAAACGGCAGACGATTCTCCGATAGCAGCGGACTGAAAACAGTAGGCGACAATTCGTCAACAGCGTACTCTAAACGGTGGCATTAATGTCTTTACAGCGTGCTGTAAACAGTTGGCGATTATGCGTCAACAGCGTGCTGTACGCGATAGGCAATAATGCACTCACAGCGCGCTGTGAGCGGTCGTCAATAATACGCCACGTGCGTACGTAACGGTCGGCATTAATGCATTTACAGCAAACTGTCGAAGGCCGGAAGGCGATAACGCGTTAATAGTGCACTGTAGACGGATGGCGATATTGAGTTAATTGCGCACTGTAAACGGGTGGCTTTAATGAGTTACTAACTAGTGCACTATAAACGGGTCGCGATAATGAGTTAATAGTGCACTGTAAACGGGAGGCGATAATGAGTTAATAGTGCACTGTAAACGGGTGGCGATAATGAGTTACTAGTGCACTTTAAACGGAAAGCGATAATGAATTAATAGTGCACTGTAAACGGGTGGCAATAATGAGTTAATAGTGCACTGTAAACGGGTGGCGATAAAGAGTTACTAGTGCACTGTAAACGGGTGGCGAGAATGAATTAATAGTGCACTGTAAACGGGTGACGATAATGAGTTAATAGTGCACTGTAAACGGGTGGCGATAAAGAGTTACTAGTGCACTGTAAACGGGTCGCGATAATGAGTTAATAGTGCTCTGTAAACGGGAGGCGATAATGAGTTGATATTGCACTGTAAACGGGTGGCGATAATGAGTTACTAACTAGTGCACTATAAACGGATCGTGATAATGAGTTAATAGTGCACTGTAAACGGGAGGCGATAATGAGTTAATAGTGCACTGTAAACGGGTGGCGATAATGAGTTAATAGTGCACTTTAAACGGAAAGCGATAATGAGTTAATAGTGCACTGTAAACGGGTGGCGATAATTAGTTAATAGTGCACTGTAAACGGGTGGCGATAATGAGTTAATAATGCACTGTAATCGGGTGGCGATAATGAATTAATAGTGCACTGCAAACGGGTGGCAATAATGAGTTAATGGTGCACTGTAAACGGGTGGCGATAAAGAGTTACTAGTGCACTGTAAACGTGTGGCGAGAATGAGTTAATAGTGCACTGTAAACGGGTGACGATAATGAGTTAGTAGTGCACTGTAAACGGGTGGCGATAATGAGTAACTAGTGCACTGTAAACGGGTGACTGTAATGAGTTAGTAGTGCACTGTAAACGGGTGACGATAATGAGTTCCTAGTCCACTGTAAACGGGTGGCGATAATGAGTTAATAGTGCACTGTAAACGGGAGGCGATAATGAGTTAATGGTGCACTGTAAACGGGTGGCGATAATTAGTTACTAGTGCACTGTAAACGGATGGTGATAATGAGTTAATAGTGCACTGTAAACAGGTGGCGATAATTAGTTACTAGTGCACTGTGAACGGGTGGCGAAAATGAGTTAATAGTGCACTATAAACGGGTGGCGATAATTAGTTTTTAGTGCACTGTAAACGGGTGGCGATGATGAGTTAATAGTGCACTGTAAACGGGCGGCGATAGTGAGTTAATAGTGCACTGTAAACGGGTGCCAATAATGAGTTACTAGTGCACTATAAACGGGTGGCGATAATGAGTTAATAGTGCATTGTAAACGGATGGCGATAATGAGTTAATTGTGCACTGTAAACGGGTGACGATAATGAGTTGATAGTGCACTTTAAACGGGTGGCGATAATGAGTGAATAGTGCACTGTTAACGGTTAGCGATGATGATTTAGTAGTGCACTGTAAACGGGTGGTGATAATGAGTTAATAGTGCACAGTAAACGGGTGGCGATAATGAGTTAATAGTGCACGGTTAACGGGAGGCGATAATGAGTTGATAGTGCAGTGTAAACGGGTGGCGATAATGAGTTAATAGTGCACTGTAAACGAGGAGCGATAATGAGTTAATAGTGCAATGTAAACTGGTGGCGATAATGAGTTAATAGTGCACTGAAAACGGGTGACGATAATGAGTTGATAGTGCACTGTAAAAGTGTGGCGATAATGAGTTAATAGGGCACTGTAAACGAGCTGCGATAATGAGTTAATTGTTCACTGTAAACAGGTGGCGATAATGAGTTAATAGAGCACTGTGAACGGGTGTCGATAATGAGTTAATAATGCACTGTAAACGGGTGGCGATAATGAGTTACTAGTGCACTGTGAACGGGTGGCGATAATGAGTTAATAGTGCACTGAAAACGGGTGGCGATAATGAGTTACTAGTACACTGTAAACGGGTGGCGATAATTAGTTACTAGGGTGTTGTAAACTTGTGGCGATAATGAGTTAAAAGTGCACAGTAAACGGATGGCGATAATGAGTTAATAGTGCAGTGTAAACGGGTGGCGATAATGAGTTAATAGTGCACTGTAAACGAGGGGCGATAATTAGTTAATAGTGCAATGTAAACGGGTGGCGATAATGAGTTGATAGTGCACTGTGAACGGGTGGCGATAATGAGTTGATAGTGCACTGTAAACGGGTGGCGATAATGAGTTAATAGTGCAGTGTAAACGGGTGGCGATAATGAGTTAATAGTGTACCGTAAACGGGTGGCGATGATGAGTTATTAGAGTACTGTGAACGGGTGACGATAATAAGTTAATAGTGCAGTGTATGATGGCAGACGAGGGGGGATTGATGCGTGATGAAGTAGGGTAGATTAGCGTCAATATTCAGTAACACACTTCCACAAAACAAAGGTTGAGTGAGAAAGCTTTTTACTTCGATAGAGATAGAGTGCAACAGTTCATCATGAAATTCCATCGATTATTAGCTCGTCAAAGTGCCTGTAGCTATAACAGCACTTATCCGTATTGATAGTTGGAATTTTCTGGATGAAGATAATATTGTTTTTATGAGGCACTTTTTATCTCTGTGTAAACCCAGTTTGAACGTAAAGTAGTGAAATCAAATTTGGTAGTTAAAATAAAAAGAATTATATCTATTCGTATACTGACTAGATATCAGATTTTTAGATCTCCTGTTAACGCTTCGCTCTGAAAATTATATAACAGTATTAGTATTTAGGTAATTTGGATTAGTTAGGATTTTTTCGAGTCAAAAATGTAATCATTAACAAATTTGGACTGATGCGTTCCTCAAAAGTGTTAGTTAAATGTCAGGTGTAAATACCGTAGATTATTTCTGAATAATTTGAGTAGTCTCGGAGGTTGCCGCTCGCAATAGGTTCATAAAATGAAGTTCGAAAACTAACCTTAAACTTGAATTGAACCGGACATTAGAGTCCTTGTAAAGTGAATCATTCCGTTAACTGTACCGCAGTAAAGGACGGCTATTAGTGATTCGATAGGAGAGCCGCGTTACGAATGAGACGGCTAATAGGCAGAGGTTGCAGCCGTGACCGTTTAGTGTGACACTAATTAGTGCCATTCAGTCCGTCTTCGTTGAGCAGAACCTCAATTTACGGCGCCTCATTGCCATCCTCATTTGCCTAGCAAACTCTTCCCTCATCCCATCTGGCAGTACAAATTAGCAGTGTCCAATAAATTCTGATGAGTTTGCTGAGCCATGCTCGTGTCCTCGCTCTAAAGTCCGCTTTCTCCAAATGCTTCTCCTCCCTAATGGCATCAGGGACAAGAATAGCCTCATTACGCCTGTTGATGGCGCATTTAATCATTGCGCTGTTACAGCCTTCATTGAACAAGAAACTGCGCGTACCGCGCTCAAAATGTCAAGTGTCCTCCGTCATGGGGCTGAAAGGAGTGTCCTCCATCTTAGGCTGAAATGAGTGTCCTCCATCATAGGGCTGAAAGGAGTGTCCTCCATCTTAGGCTGAAATGAGTGTCCTCCGTCATAGGGCTGAAATGAGTGTCCCCCATCATAGTGCTGAAATGAGTGTCCTCCATCATAGGGCTGAAATGAGTGTCCTCCATCATAGGGCTGAAAGGATTGTCCTCCATCTTAGGCTGAAATGAGTGTCCTCCATCATAGGGCTGAAATGTGTGTCCTCCATCATAGGGCTGAAATGAGTGTCCTCCATCATAGGGCTGAAATGAGTGTCCTCCATCATAGGGCTGAAAGGAGGGTCCTCCATCTTAGGCTGAAATGAGTGTCCTCCATCATAAGGCTGAAAGGAGTGTCCTCCATCTTAGGCTGAAATGAGTGTCCTCCATCATAGGGCTGAAATGAGTGTCCTCCATCATAGGGCTGAAATGAGTGTCCTCCATCATAGGGCTGAAATGAGTGTCCTCCATCATAGGGCTGAAAGGAGTGTCCTCCATCTTAGGCTGAAATGAGTGTCCTCCATCATAGGGCTGAAATGAGTGTCCTGCATCATAGGGCTGAAATGAGTGTCGTCCACCATAGGGCTGAAAATGTCAAGTGTCCTCCATCATAGGGCTGAAATGAGTGTCCTCCATCATTGGGCTGGAATGAGTGTCCTCCATCATAGGGCTGAAATGAGTGTCGTCCATCATAGGGCTGCTGAGAGTGTTCGCGATCATAGGGATGCTGAGAGTGTTCACGATCAAAGGGCTACTGAGAGTGTTCACCATCATAGGGTTGCTGAGAGTGGAAACAACCTTAGGCCTGCTGATAGTGCCCACGATCATAGAGCTGTTGATAGTGTCTACGATACTGGGGAATGTAGAGTGAGTCCACTATCATAGGCCTGCAGATAGATCATTGTTTTGCAGAGAGTGTTGACGGTCATTGTTTTTTTTTTCAGAGAGTGTTCACAGCCATAGGGTGACTGGGAGTGTCTATGACCAAAGGGCGGCTCAGAGTGTCTACGATTAAATCGCGGCTGAGAGAGCTTACGATCATAGGTCTGGAGAAGATGTCCACCACCTTCGAGCTGCAAAGTGTCTGCAATCATAGGTCTGCTAAAAGAGCCTACGACCATACGGTTGCTGAGAGTGTTTATCGTCAGTGGGCTGCTGTGAGTGTCCACGCTAGTACGGTTTCTGAGAGTGTCTGATCACATGGCTGCTGGAAGTGTCCACTATCATAAGGCTGCTAGAGTAGCCACCAACATAGAGCTGTTGAGAGTGTCGACCATCAATGAGCTGAAGTGAACATCAGCGATAATAGGGCTAATGGGAGTGTCCCCTATTATAGGGCTGCTGAAAGTGTCCACTTCTCAGAGTATTTTTCATAATAGGGCTTCTGAGAGTGTCTACCATCATAGAGGACTGCAGAGATCGCCCATCATCATGATGTTCATGAGTGTGTATGCAATAATAGGGCTTCTGAGAGTGTCTACCATCATAAAGGACTGCAGAGATCGCCCATCATCATGATGTTCATGAGTGTGTATGCAATAATAGGGCTTCTGAGAGTGTCTATCATCATAGAGGACTGCAGAGATCGCCCATCATCATGATGTTCATGAGTTTGTATGAAATAATAGGGCTTCTGAGAGTATTAACGTGTGACTACCATCACAGTGCAGTAGATAATGTTAATAATCATAGGGAAGCTAATAGTGCTCATATTCGTATGATCGTTGAGCGTGTCCTCGCTGCAGAAAGTCCACCATCACTGGGCAGCTGGGAGTGTCCACCATCACTGAGCAGCTAAGAGTGTCCACCATCACTGGGCAGCTGGGAGTGTCCACCATCACTGGGTAGCTGGGAGTGTCCACCATCGCTGGGCAGCTGGGAGTGTCCACCATCACTGGGCAGTTGGGAGTGTCCACCATCACTGGGCAGCTGGGAGTGTCCACCATCACTGGGCAGCTGGGAGTGTCCACCATCACTGGGCAGCTGGGAGTGTTCACCATCACTGGACAGCTGGGAGTGTCCACCATCACTGGGCAGCTGGGAGTGTCCACCATCACTGTGCAGCTGGGAGTGTCCACAATCATGGAGCGGCGAGAGAGTTTCGTTGAAATGACTGCTGAGTGTGTAGGGAGCTGCTGGGAGTGTCCACCATCATTTTTCGACTGTGTATCCACCAGCATAGGGCGCAGAGAATGTCTATCACCATAGGGCGGGCAAGATGTCTACCATCACATGGCGGTTAGAGTGTCTATCGTCATAGGGCTGCATAGTATCCACTATCATAGACCTGCTAAGATGTCTATCATCATAAAGCTGTGAAGAGTGTTTAGTTTCATAGTGATTCTTAGTCTCCACTATAATAGGGCTGTTGAGAGTGTTTACGGTCATAGGGCTGTTGAGAGTGTTTACGGTCATAGGGTTGTTGAGAGTGTTTACGTTCATAGGGCTGTTGAGAGTGATTACGGCCATTGGGCTGTTGAGAGTGTTTACTGTCATAGGGCTGTTGAGAGTGTTTACGGTCATAGGGCTGTTGAGAGTGTTTACGGTCATAGGGCTGTCGAGAGTGATTACGGTCATTGGGCTGTTAAGAGTGTTTACTGTCATAGGCTATTGAGAATGTTTACGGTCATAGGGCTGTTGAGAGTGTTCACGGTCATAGGGCTGTTGAGAGTGTTTACGGTCATAGGTCTGTTGAGAGTGTTTACGGTCATTGGGCTGTTGAAAGTGTTTACGGTCATTGGGCTGTTGAGAGTGTTCACGGTCATAGGGCTGCTGAGAGTGTTCACGGTCATAGGGCTGCTGCGAGTGTTTACGGTCATAAGGGAGTTGAGTTTTTACGGTCATAGGGCTGATGAGAGTGTTTACGATCATAGGGCTGCCGAAAGTGTTTACGGTCATAGAGCTGATGAGAGTGTTTACGGTCATAGGGCTGTTAAGAGTGTTTACGGCCATAGGACTGCTGCGAAAGTTTACGGTCATAGGGCTAATGAGAGAGCTTACGGTCATAGGGCTGTTGAGAGTGTTCACGATCATAGGGCTGATGAGAGTGTTTACGGTCATATGGCTGATGGGAGTGTTTACGGTCATAGAGCTGCTGAGAATGTTTATGGTCATAGGGCTGATGAGAGTGTTCACGGTTATAGGGCTGCTGAAAGTGTTTACAGTCATAGGGCTGCTGAAAGTGTTTACGGTCATAGGGCTGCTGAGAGTGTTTACAGCCATAGGGCTGGTGAGAGTGTTTACGGTCATAGGGCTGCTGAGAATGTTTACGGTCGTCATAGGGCTGCTGAGAATGTTTACGGTCATGGATGTGCTGTGAGTGTCCACCATCAGTTCAGGCTGCTTAGAAACCATCATCATTCATCGGTCTGATGGAAGTGGTCATGAACATAGAGCTGGGAGTGTCCAATATCATTAGGCTGCCGGTAGATTTGTCCACCATCACATGTCTGCTGTGAGTGTCCAATATCATTAGGCTGCCGGTAGATATGTCCACCATCACTGGGCAGCTATGAGTGTCCAATATCATTAGGCTGCGGGTAGATATGTCCACCATCACTGGTCTGCTGTGAGTGTCCAATATCATTAGGCTGCTGGTAGATATGTCCACCATCACATGTCTGCTGGGAGTGTCCAATATCATTAGGCTGCCGGTAGATTTGTCCACCATCACATGTCTGCTGTGAGTGTCCAATATCATTAGGCTGCCGGTAGATATGTCCACCATCACATGTCTGCTGTGAGTGTCCAATATCATTAGGCTGCCGGTAGATATGTCCACCATCACATGTCTGCTGTGAGTGTCCAATATCATTAGGCTGCTGGTAGATATGTCCACCATCACATGTCTGCTGTGAGTGTCCAATATCATTAGGCTGCTGGTAGATATGTCCAGCATCACATGTCTGCTGTGAGTTTCTGCCATCATTGTGTTGATAGTAATGTTCAGCATCATATAACCACTCAGAGTATCCAGTAATACATCTGTTGAGAGTGTCTACGTTTGAAGAGCTGCTGAAAGAGTACACGATTTCGAAACTGCTGAGAGTTTCCACGAGCTGAGGTCTGCTGCAAGTGACTACCCAAATAGGGGTGCTAGAAGTAACCAAAAAAATTGGGCTTGGCAATTTTATAAGGGAACTGTCAGGTATCGTAGTTTTTTTCCCACCATTTCTTCGCTACAGCAGCAAAACGATATTGTGTAAACTACTGTCGGAAACTGTTTCGGGCAACTGTGAACAGTAAACAGTTCCGGGCCACTTTGAACAACTTGTCGTTTATGCACGAAAAAATACATACCTACGGTCATAGGTCATAGGTTGCAGAGTGTTGCCTGGCGCTCGGGATCAAACAGAAAAGGGATAGTTGTCTCTAAATAATACCCGGAAAAAAAATCATTTTGAATTAGAGCTGATGCCTTCAATAAACATTGAAGTTCTGAAAGTCGTAAACCAGCGGTTACGTAGGGTAACGAAATACTCAACCCATTACGTAGGGTTAGGAAATACTCAACCCATTATTGGCGGCTAATGACCAGAGTTTCGAAAAAAAAACACAGCCCATGCGCGTCGCTTACTAGGCCGCTGTTTGTTTCGTGTACCCAGTACTTTAAACATCAATGACGAAGTAAGATATAACTTCTACTTTACAATCAAAATCTTTTAACGGATATGCTTAAACAAAAGCAAAGCAAAACATGAATCTTAACCTCTTCGAATGAATTTCCATTTAAGTGTTATGAGAGTTCCCCATCAAGAAAGTCGTGGGTGCCGATTGCTGTCGTGTAAGATGATACGTAATCAGTCAAGTTCCTTCCACGCCTCTGTGTTGAAGCACGGCATTGAGGAAGTGAGTCCAATAGCTAGCAATGAGCTAGCATGGAACGGTAATAGAGTTTGATGCCATCACTTGCCTTCTGCCAACACAAACGGAACTACAGCCAGCCTCTCTCTGTATAGGAAGTGGGTCATAAAGGCATGCCTTAAGAAGAAATGCTCGTAAGACTAATCTGAAACCCACTAATGATCTTGTATTCAAGAAGGCATTCGAAGTGATGAGAAGCGGGTCAGTTGTAGAAAGAAATATAAACTGTTTCAAGGAGGAAATTCATGTTTCTGGATGAACGTCATTGTTTGACCCATATAAATAAATATAAATGAAGTAACGTCAAATAGTAAGAAAAAAATTGATTCCTAGGGGGAGAAAATATTATAAACCAGTTAGGAATAACACTCCATCTTACTCAAAAGGGGACAAAAGTTGTGTATTTCACTCCAACTCACTCCAAAGGGGACATGAGTTGAGCATTTCACTCCATCTCACGCCAAAGGGGACATGTGTTGTGCATGTCACTCCATCTCACGCCAAAGGGACATGAGTTGTGCATTTCACTCCATCTCACGCCAAAGGGGACATGAGTTGTGCATGTCACTCCATCTCACGCCAAAGGGACATGAGTTGTGCATGGCACTCCATCTCACGCCAAAAGGACATGTGTTGTGCATGTCACTTCATCTCACGCCAAAGTGGACATGAGTTGTGCATGGCACTCCATCTCACGCCAAAAGGACACGTGTTGTGCATGTCACTCCATCTCACGCCAAAGTGGACATGAGTTGTGCATGGCACTCCATCTCACGCCAAAGGGGACATGAGTTGTGCATGGCACTCCATCTCACGCCAAAGGGGACAAGAGTTGTGCATGGCACTCCATCTCACGCCAAAGGGAACATGTGTTGTGCATGTCACTCCATCTCACGCCAAAGGGGACATGTGTTGTGCTTGACACTACATCTCACGCCAAAGGGGACATGAGTTGTGCATGTCACTCCATCTCACGCCAAAGGGGACATGAGTTGTGCATATCACTCCATCTCACGCCAAAGGGGACATGAGTTGTGCATGGCACTCCATCTCACGCCAAAGGGGACATGAGTTGTGCATGTCACTCCATCTCACGCCAAAGGGGACATGAGTTGTGCATG
>SDVV010038192.1:0-10760 GCA_016164225.1 Gammarus roeselii
AGGCTGTGTTTGTAAAAAAATGTTTATGACGGATATAACCCTATACAAAAATTTATGAGCAGCAACGACTATAAGAAATTATATAGCCGATTAATACATTTTTTTCCACCCCTGCACAGTCTGTTTTATGCCTACAATGCCCTACATATCTACTATCCCCACGCTTTCCCCTCTCTCATACCTGCTACCAACAACGACTGATGGTCTGCCATATTACGTGACCGCTTCTGCCCTGCCTAGAATATTAGCTCGAGTCGGAAATATTTACTTCCAGTTGACCTGAGGTACGAAAAACACTTACGGGAATGAAGCACTTTACAGTTACGGCGTCTGAGGGTTCAATATTGGGCCATTATCTGTAAGTTATGGCGGCTAGGGTCGTGTGAATATATGATACAGCATTGCCTAAAAGTCATGGTAAGTAGGGATACTAAACTGGCTCAGACATGTCTTCGTGGTGTCCTCGCTATGCTGACGTGCGGATTATGTGGGTCATGGTAACTTCAAGTCTATTGATCACCCACCATTCATATTGGTCTATGAGGGCAAAAGTTTGATATCCTAATTTTACATCACGATAACAAACTTAATAACCGTAAATGCCGCCAATGAAAACTGCGTTTGGAACCATCATCCCACGCTCTCGAGGCAACGACCTTTGCTGCGATTGTGCATGTTGCTGGGGCTCTAAAAATTAGGGAACAGACATGAATTCTGAAATTTGCAGAATATAATAATGTTCTTTGAGAATTTTGATAGAAGAAGGTACGTTCGGGTGGGAAAAATATAATATGTTGAAGAGTGGAATTTATATTTTAGGAGAGGAAAGCCTCTTATCACTGCCGGATGCAGCAGAGGGACGGCCTTTCAACAATGCCTCCGCCAGCATAATATAAAATTTAAAAAATTAAAAAGTTTATTTATACACAGATGGTATGTTCTTCTTTTGGAACAATAAATTTATACATAGTGAATCTAAAATAGGTAAAATGACAAGCTTAGAACTTGTAACTAAGTAGTTGGAGCTTTGTGCGAGGGTTTGGGAGCCATTTTACTATCGTAGCTGGACATACGAACACCACTATTGCCTAAACATGTCATGACAAGAGAGATATAAGGGTAAGTTTCAGTGTACACAGTGAATATGCACTGTATCCTGTTGACATAGGGTGTGGCGATTTGAGTGAGAATTAGTTTGAGTGAGAATTGCTAATTCAGCAGTACAGCGACTAATTTATTGGGTAGCAAAAAATGCGACGGTACGAGTATGTCGATGCGAGACAGAGAGTCACTGACAAAAAAAAAACGAGAAAGTATCATTATTATAATATACAGTATAATCAACTTAAAAAGGTTTCTTCGTACACGGGTGGTGTGTTTTTTTCGTGGAACATTGAGCTCCTTAGCGTGTCACGATGAAAGAGCTATCATGGTAGGTTTGAAGTGTACAATAAGTTTGCATTAAATCATATTGAGATAAGGTGTTGCTTTTTGACCTTGGAATCTTTTGCATAGTAATTAGTATGAATTGTATAAGTCAAACCCAAAGCCCATTTAATTGAACAGCAAAGAGTGTGACGGTGTGGGTGGGTTTATGTGAGTTAGAGAACTACTCGCATAACGAACAACCAAGAAAGAAGCGTATTTACATTTGCATGCTCTCATTCACGAACCGGTGTGATGATTTTTGTGGCACTGT
The DNA here is from genome assembly GCA_016164225.1 of Gammarus roeselii. Taxonomy (NCBI): domain Eukaryota; kingdom Metazoa; phylum Arthropoda; class Malacostraca; order Amphipoda; family Gammaridae; genus Gammarus; species Gammarus roeselii. Next base: position 1,700 of record SDVV010038192.1, read on the forward strand.
AACAGAGTGCATCCTTGCACGCGGAAAAACAAATATATCTAGATTACGTATAAACAGTACAAACATATGCACATATACACGTAGAAGGCCTATTGAACAATAAAATAAATAAATATGCTCAATCAGTCTGGAGTGCGTGTATTGAGAGGCGGGACCATCTGGTCGGATTAGGTGACAATACAGAGTCCATCACTGCGTGTAGGCAGTCTTCATTCATATCATCCGCCAAGTAAAAGTGTCAAAGGGTCTTGGTGTGTGGATGGGCCTATGTGAGTTGAATAATTCATATACAGATGGAATGGTATTATTGTACAGTCATAAATCCATACATATATATACACACATTTAAGATTGAAATGAGGAATCTTAAATGTGTGATGGCGTTCATCACATCATATAACCGAGTGAGTGAACTTGTGAGTGACCGGTAGCAAACATCTCATTTTTACTAAGCCTTTTCCGAAACATAGCGAGAAACTGGAGAAATAGCCAAGTATATTTAAATTACATAATATATAGGCGGTCCATCCTGATGACACATAGCATTGCGATCAGACATTATGTTTTATGGCATAATTGGTTGATTATCTGCCTGATACGTTGGGAAGCAAAAGTTGTCTGGTTATGAGTGGGTGTGAGATCGAGGGTTCTGCCATACATGCATGTGTGATCCGGGCAGCGCATATTTAAAGCGACGCTGTGCGAAGAGATCTCTGTCTTTATACGTGACGTTAAATTACACGCTTTGTAGAAATACGAAAGTAGTGATAGTGGATCTCATTGTGTCTTTCACTATAGGGGATGAAACAGAGTTGTGTTGACAAGGTGGTAGTGTTGGTGCTCTGAGCCAGGTGGAAAATATAGTTTTACGTTGCAAGTTCCGTGTTAATCGTCATCACTTGTTTGACTCTGCCCTCCCGTGCCTGCGGACAAGCAATAGTGTGGTACATATCTCCTTGAAAGAAGATACGGTTGCGCAATTCCAAATGTCAGCTGGTAGCTTGTTGAAACTCTTTGGACCTGAAATCGTGAAAGTTTTGGCCCCAATCTCTGTTCTACTGAACTCGGTGTCAATGTTATTCTCATTCCGTGTTGATCGTTGACGTGCCGCTTTTGAAGAAGACTGTGGTGTGACATGCTAGCCGGAGGAAGGCCTAGCAGGCGGAAGGCCTAGCAGGCGGAAGGCCTGCTAGGCCTTCCTGATGCAGCTGCGGTATACAGCATTTTCTCTCTGCATACTACAACAGCGGCACAGCCGATCATCATTGCACATTGTTGTGTACCGCTGCCTGATGCAGCAGCGGTACAAGGCATATAATTTCTGACTTTTACAGGAACTGGATGATCTCAAATCACTGCCTGCTGTAAAAAGCAGACTTCACAACAACAATGACTCCTCCATCAACAGGAGGGTCATTTATCAATCCCTCCTATAGCAGTCAATTGTCAATCCCTCAGTGCTCGTTGCAGCAGCGGGACGGTCAACCGACAACCTGGTGCAGCAGAGGGGCTGTCAATCAACACAGCCTCTTGCTTCAGCGTTACAGCGTATCAGCACTGCCTCTTGCATCTGCGTCACGGCTAATCAACACTGCCTTTTGCATCAGTGTTACGCCCTATCAACACTGACCCTTGCATCAGCGTTGCGAACAATCAACATTGCCTGCTGCATCAGCAAGACGGGCTTTCAACAAAGACCATTGCAGCAGCGGGAAGGAATATCAACGTTGCCTTCTGCAGCAAGTAGACGGCCTACCAACACCGCCTTCTCCAGTAGCGGGATAGTGTCATAACTGCTCCTGCCGCAGCAAAACCGCCTATCAACACGGTCACCTTCAGCAAGAGAAGGACCTTTCATCACTGCCTCATGCAGAAGCGAGAGATTCGATCAACTTTACTTCCTTCAATAGCGGGATAAACTTCTAACGCTGCCTCCTGCAGCAGAGTGACTGCCTATCAGCCATGACTCTTGCAGCAGAGTGACGTCCTATCAACACTGCCTCCTGCAGCAGAGTGACTGCCTATCAACCATGACTCTTGCAGCAGAGGGACGACCTATCAACACTTTCTACTGCAGCAGTGTGACTGCATATCAACCATGACTCTTGTAGCAGAGCGACGACCTATCCACGCTGCCTCCAACAGAAGTGTACAGCCTATCGTCCCTGGCTTCTACATTAGCGAGCACGCCATCAACACTGCCTCCTGCAGCAGTGGACTACCTATCAGGAATGCCACCTACACCAGCGAACGGCCTATCAACACTGCTTCCTATATCAACGAACGGCCTATCAACACTGCCTGCTGGTTTAGTGGAAATGCCTATCGAAGCAACACTGATTTCAAACACTGGCACTGTCGGTTGTTTAGCGATTAGATGGTTTTATCATAATGGAATTCTGCAAAAAGAGAGCCACATTTGTTCGGAGTAGCAGGGACTTCGTTCAATCTTCATTCCTTCTCGTAGGGCCATTAATATGTGGTGTTGACCTTCCCACTCTTCTTTCAAAGATCTTTTGTTGCACATTTTTGCAGGAACAAGTCTGCCGATTGAGTTTGCTGTGTTGGCGTCCACCGCCCTACTACTGTCAGTGGCTCAACTCATGAAGAGCCTATCGTTCATTCTTGGTAGGATATTGAGATGATGATTGTACGACCAAGCGCAATGAAATTCCAGTTTGTGGGCAATTACATGCTCTTACATAATGTTTGTAAGTAGCCATATGAAAGAAAAAAGACTATCCCGTGTTATTGCCGTTCAGATGGAAAAATGGTTATTGATAACTAGAGAGCTAGCGTGTTCCGTGTATCCATTTGATACATTATAAAATCACATTTTTGGTAACAACACGTCACTGCCTCAAGTCTTTATCACTCTCGACTCATCTGCCTCCAACAATAACAAAGTAATGACAACAAACCGTATATATTTATAATACATATCCGATGGGTCGAGTCTTCAATCCAAAAGCTTAGTGTTCGTCAATTGTCAGTTTCACATCAGGCAAGTGCCGGCGAGGTGCAGGCGAGGTGCAGGCGAGGTGCAATCGAGGTGCAGGCGAGGTGCAGGCAAGGTGCAGGCGAGGTGCAGTAGCACTACGTCATTCGCTTTCACACTTGGACAGAGCAAGAAATAAAATCTCAATGAGTTACACCGTCTCCGCTGGTGCCCTTTCCAACCAACTTCTCGCTCTGGCCTGCTCGTAATGAGACTTCTTTATCTCGCTACAAATGATCGGGTAGGAGAAAAGTGCACCTGTTGACAGCAACCACTCACCTGGGCAGTTATGTTGAACAGCGAGAAAAGCTTAGAGAACCCTTCAACAGAAATTTAGAAAGTTTTTGAAATAAATTTATTTGCCTACGCCCTGTTCTAATTCAAGTTTTGTGTTCTCTTTATACACTTTAGAGCAAGCACAGCAACGAGTGCTTCGCCTTCTCTTACTTACAGTCCCCAACAACAGAAGCGGAAGCTAAGATTAATTATTTGATTTTTTAAATGGTAAACCAATTCTTTTGTTCCACTTTCAGATTTAATTATCTGCTGATCTGTTTGCCAACATGCAATTAAGAGGAATTAAATTATTGAAGCCGGTGATTTCCAAAGTCCTCAGCCCCGATTGCCAATGAAATCCAGTCGCCTCGCATGACGTGTATTCAAGTGTAGATTGAACATTGCTCAGTCTGATCTATAACATGTGTTTATCAAATATGGCAAGGTGAAATGACGGCACACAGGCTGTGAGTGAAATGACGCGCGTGTGCACCAGCTCCCGCATGGGAGTTTAACAGTTCGAGTCTTCTGAATTGATGGTGCGTAGCAGACGCACATATTGCGTCACTGTTGGTTGAAAAGAGACGATAAGTATCCAATGTTCAGAATTTGGTCTTCTGGATGATTAAAAGTAAATGACCCATCAAACCATTCCCAGACTTCAAAAGTATTTGGTTTGAGCTCAATTAAAAAGGCAAATCATCTATTTTTTCCTCTTTACATATTGTGTGAGGTCACTGAAAACAGAACTATGAGTTATGTACTTGAAAAATAAATGTTACAAAATATTCATGGATGGTTTATTACAGACTTTCAGTGTGATAATAGTACCACAATATGAAAATCAAAGGAATGAAAAATAAAGGCATAATGACGGTTGTGCCAATGATTCGGTAGAATAGTGATGAATGACGTAGTATCAGGGCACATATTATCGATGCAGAAATGTTTTTACGGGATAACCTTGCCCGACTAATTCAGTTTATCTGCCTCATCATTCTTCAGACACCTGTATAACTTCATACCGTTTTTTTTTTGTCTATGACTATTTTTGCTGTTCGAGAGGACGACCTGTCGTGATTATTGCTAAAAAATTTACTGCAGAAAATGGTCAAAACTGAATAATGTTAACATTGTAGTTTCAAGTTGACACCATCGAAGGGATTTTAATGTCTTCTCTTCGTTACCAGTGTTTATTGAAATATATCATCATAATAAAAACGATTCAATATTGTGCTGACAGAGGAAAATGAAGCAAATCAAAATACACGACAAAAGTTAGTTTCCTCCAGATTCAAATTGAGAATATTTCATCAAATGAAAATAAATCAAGTCAGTATAAACAAATTTCTATATGATTCGAGATCCGTTGAATTGTTTTTCACCATTGATATCAAGCGACCTGATATTCCCCACCCGGTGGGATACCAGTCAGACAAAAAAGTGTAATGATAGTTGAAACACATGTTGCAGGCTTATGTGATAAATATTATTTGCAAATAACCAATCAGTAAATAAATATAACAAGATTTAATTGTTACAAAAACGACCAAAAACTATTTGATTTATACTGGACACTTGTTTAATGACAATAAAAATACTACATCCATATTTGTTCAGGATGTGCAGCAGTAGACAGTGAATCTTCATGTCAAATATGTCTAACAATTTCCACAAGCAAAGCAACTGAGGCAACACCAAGTTTGATCTTGTGAGGAACGAAGCTCTGTTTACGACGCCTTTCCAAACAAACACATTTTCGCCGAGCATAAAAAGTGAAACGCGTACATCATTGGACAGAATTTTAAAATACCAAGGAAAGTTATGAATACGTTGTCTCACATGATGCATTATTTTCCTAAGTGGTCTTCACATGTAAACATTTTTTTCAGCCCAAAATAAATATCCACTTTGAAAATTAATCCAATAAAATCAGAGAAAAAAATCGACCATTTTGGTGGACACGGAAGCTGAGGGACCTTTAACTAGTTTGCCAAACTTCGACACTTTAACTTGGTCCTTGCCAACAAAGTTTGAAACATGTCTCTATAAAGTCAGAGGGAAGACTTTTTGAACGGGCCACTGCCTTCAGACGCGACATCACGGAAATTTGGCATAACAATTCGTCTGGAATGTTCTCAGATAAATGTTGATAGCTTCTCTTATAAAATAGTTTGTTTTAGGGTACACTAGCGGTGTTAGTGTACCCTGGTTTGTTTATTTGCGACCACAGTCTAACAGCCTCTTCTTATACGTTTATTTATGAGCCGTCTGTCGGCTAAATAAAAGAACATCAAGGCTTTGCCCAGTGAAATAAAGCAAGGCTCTTAGGCTCAGCCAGACCAAGAAATCATCACAGCAAAACCCATATTTGTTGATACTTCAATAAAAGCAGATCCTTTCATCACGATAAATGCTCTGTTTCTAGAGAACTTAAGCTAAAACTAAAATGACGATGGGGCAAAATCAATAAACAATTTGGGAAAACCCCTGCCTCCAATGGATCGTTGATGAGTCGGGGCACGCGTAACCTACTTTTCAGTATTTACAATTGCCTGGTCTGAATACAAGCATCACAGACAGGTAATTAAGAGTAATAAATGATTCAGGGAGTGTCTTTGAATTATAGAACTTACCTCGCATCTTGGAACACCGGCTTGATACTTGATTACATTCTATTTAATTGTTCCTCCAAATATTTTTATCTAGTAGTGCTGCATTGCAATAAATAAAAAATAATAATAATAACCCTGTGGAGGTATAGCACAATTTGAATTACATACCATGTGTGCATATAAAGGGGCACTGATCCCTTGGTGTCGTTCCTCAAAAACTTTCGTATGGCGACTGATATCCAAGACATCTTCCACTGACAGCTCACGTAACTTCTTGACTGCAGAGCAGGTGGGAGAAAATCACAAGTTGGTTCAGTTATAAACTGTTTATGTAACGTTTTTGAATATTTTTTTTCAATTTAATACTGGTTATTTCCTTACTTTGTATAATTACCATTGATAGTTCCTCCATTTTCTGTACCTGTTAACTTTTGATCTAGAGAGTTCAATGATATAGACGTCGGTCGGCGTTTGTAAGTTGGAGATTTTCCAATTCCGTCCCCATCAGTTAAGAACGATGAACTCAATAATTTTGGAAAAGAGACGCCCTAATATCGAACTTCACCTTCGTTACGTTCATTTTACTTGAGTTCCTTAAATAGTATGTGTTCTACCATTTTTCAAAATATTTTTCAAATTACACTTGAGTCAACAGCAATTTTTCAGTCTACAGTTTTCTAATCGTGCGCAAAATATAAAACTCACACACTTACCCTGTCTCTAGAATGAGCAAACGACTGAAAAATATCTCAATTCGTTCTTATGTGAGCGCCATTCAAGGAAGGACAAAAAGAATTGAAGAGTCTCCGGTAATGAGCGAGCGACATGGCTTCTTGTGAGGCCTGCTTCCAAAGTCTCGCTGCCTCATCGAGGATATCATCCTGAATAAATAAATATTTTAGAATTAAAAGGATTTTATCCAGAAGTAGGACATATATGAAGATGTTTGAAATAATATTATTTCTGTATCACATATATAAAAGTATATAATATATATAAGTATGCAAGAATAAGTACACTGTACGTTTAATTTAGGAGTACATGAATTTACAATCCCGATCGAATGATCAATTGTCCCTCTCACGTTTTAGTCATCCGAGTCGTCGCTCGTATCTTCTATTTGACTCCTGCTCAAAGGAGCCGCTTGTTCCTTGGCTCCACATCATGCAGAGCCTACCTCATGGCATTCGTGCCTCGATTGCTGCTGAGTTCTATAGATGGAACAATTATTGTATTGGCATTGGCGCATCGAGTTTTTTCATCCAGACGATAGACATATAATTCCTGCTGTTAAGCAAACTAAACAAATATTCCTATATTCTTAATTTGACGCAGTTGTCATTAGCGCTTGAGTTTAAGATGCGTTCTCAAGCTGAACGTTCAGCACCATGACAAAATAATTATTTCTTAACTGCATTTGCAATTTAAACCATCAGTTAGATTATTGGTATAAGGACCCAATAAAAATAATATGAATACAATATAGGTTCATTGAGTAGAGCACTTCAAATATTACCCTCGTATAACAAAAGTAAATTGTCCATTATCACGACCGACCGACAGAGCCCCTCAACAGGCAGAATCGGTGAGACCCCTCTAGGGGTCTCACCGATACCGCGCTCGATGGTAGCTCTACTATTGGCGTTCACGAAGCTGAATAAATGAGAGTGATTAAAATTCAATAAAGGGATCCCGCTCACAAATGAGCCCACAGTATTACAGAGTATGCAATCTACCACTGATGATAATGAAGCCTCATTGAAGCAGATTCAAGCTGTTGCTTTATGACTGTCAAAAACGTACTCTAGGCTATCACGTAAATTAGAGCTCCTTTGCAAACGAACTCCCTTGAATACAAAGTGCAAAGCTCTGTCCAAAGCCGAGAACCGACACTGTAATTATTCACGAGGACGATGGGCCAGGGTGATACGATGTCAAGGGACGCTGGTGCGATGAAGGACACATACAGTGGAATACAGCAGGTATATGGACCTGAATTTATGAGGCAAAATTCGTAACATGTTAAGTCCTTATCCAACAATTGAGAATTGGGAAATAATTCTCAATTTTGAGACAACAATTGAGAATTGGGAAATAATTCTCAATTTTGAGAAGTGGCCCCGGTATCTTTGGGAGAAAAACGTTGCTGTCAAATTTATGTGAAGCAAAGATAACGCATTATTTTCAATTATTGCATGTGTTTTAGTCTAGAAAACCATCCTGGTGAGGTGTCGAGCTGCTAACTAGATGTCCCCATTAAGAACTTTTCTATCCCTGTTATTGTTGACGTACCCTAAATTCAGGGCAAAGTGGGCTAATCCAAGTCTGCCCAGAGCATTACATGAATGAGGAGGCAGACCTGTAATATTTCTCTTCGTGTTAACGAACAAAATCGAAATCAATCAATTAAAAGCTATCCAATGCATTGGTAAACGAGGCAGGATCTATAGCCAATGCACGAATCACGAATAAGGAACACCGAATAACAGGGTCAACATGCAGCATGTTCTATTCCGAATAGCAAGGAAAATTGGCAACGTGGACTATGGATAGCTCAATATACACCAATAATGGCAATAGGACCGCTGGTACAATCTGTTTTATAAAGGAGGTGTGACAAGTAGGTTGTAAACACGTAAAAAGTTTTCTCAATATCTGATCATTGATGTTCAACAGCCCATAGCTAATAGGTCACATTGAAATCAATCTAATCGAGACAACTCTAAACACATCCTCGGAGAAGCTGGCAACTGAAGAACATTCATCAAGGGACCGAACAAGTGGCTTGAAGTGTTAAATCGTTTAGCAAGTACGTCGTAGCAGAACAACTCTGAACCTAGGAAGATTGTAAGCTTCCTCTCTGCTCTGTTGTGACACTCGCTATTCGTCATCGAATTCTGCTGTTTGGATTCGTGATGAACGGGTCATCGGTCATTATTACCTTTTGGACTACTAACATTTCGTCAGGGAGTTTTCACGAGTGAAGTCAAGTGCTAAGAAGAGTTTGGTATCGATGGACTTTGAAGACACCTATTACCCGGTGAAGATTGTAAGCTTCCCACCCCTCCTGTCTTCAGCGTCTGCAGTTACCATTCCTCACGGCTGCACTAGTGACATCCGAAGAAATGTTTTGATACAAATTTAGCAATAAATTTAGCCTTATACCCAGAAT
>SDVV010038193.1:0-10760 GCA_016164225.1 Gammarus roeselii
GGCCAGTTTCGGCTCGTCGCGCCCAATTCGACTCGCCTCAAACTGTTTCGACTGATCTCGACGCACCTCGACCAGCCTCGACGCGACCCTTGCCCTCTGCGCCAACAATCCGCGGACTGTAATGGTTAATTGTTCTACTCATCCATTGCACAAACATTTTTCTGTGTAAGGGTTTTACAGCGCTGGGAGGGGGAGCAGAGGTTCCAGGATTCAGAGGGGCCTCTATAGGGTCCCACAGTTTTTTGGGGTGGATGGATGCTTATTCATTTTTTTCATGATGATTGAATAAACTGTTTAGAATAATTGATTCTGAGTCTACTCACGATGATTGAATGAACTGTTTAGAATAATTGATTGCAACGAATAACTCCCGGAGACATTTACAAATGATTGTTGGTTGCATTTTTAGTCAATATAGATTGTAAACATGATACAATGAAATAGATTCAATGAATGCGGAGCAGATTCATCAGATAAGATCATTAGTTTTTACTCGATTATGGAAGTATATCTGTATTAGACTGAAGTTGGCAATGCATTTTTTATTTATTTCAAATCGACCGCACATGGTTAAATAAAAGACGTATGGATCCTGTTAACGTACCCTATGTCCGTAAATCTTGTTAGCATTCTCTGTATCTGTAGGATTTAGGGCACAAAGTGGTGACCCACTGCATAATTACTTGACACACTGTTCACAGCAGATGAACTGGCCTCTGTAACAAAGTGAAAGAAATACGATGCATTTAAAGTTTTTTACTCCAACAACCCAGCAGCAAGATTGCCTGTATTTATGTATGAATAGGCATGAAGTTCTTTTCTATTGCATGTCTCTGCATTTGCATGCATGCATCCACACGTATAATTTGACTGCACGGATACTGGAAGTCACCAATTAACCAGATCTAATTATTTTTCCAATGCTACATAAAACCTTTCATATGAGGCCTACTCAATAAGGCTCAATCTAATCTAATCTTCCTCGTCAGCAGGCCTATCAAATCTTGCAGGCGGAGAAACACGACACGAACACAACAATTCCTGAGCAAAGTCAAGGTGTGACGGTCTTGTACAACTTTCATCGGTAGCGGCTACTGAGCCCAGTAAAACTAAACTGGAATCCAGGCATAAGCCCCAGGCAGCTCCATGTTAACATGCGTCTTTGCCGCTACTTTCTCCAGGAGTAAGGACCGGATATGTCAAAAACAATTGTTCAACACTTAGATGCAGAAAAATCTTTCGATCACTGAAGCATATGCCTTTATCATGGAAATATGCTCACCAGAAAATAAAATTCACGCATGCACGGAAATCATATTATTTATTCGTATTTTGAAGTGCCACAGCACAGCAGCATCATTTTTGTTGAAATTTCGAATTCTTTGTACACTATTATTCGGTAAAAATTATAACCACACCCTCGGGATCCGGCACGAAGACTTGACTTGAGAATATGGCACCTCGTCTGCGAGCGCTTTTATCATGTACGACCTCCCGCCACAAGCATTGAGCACACACTGACGGTTACCTGCTCATGCAACATCAACTAGCAACCTCAGATGGTCCCTGCTTCACCGGAGACAAGTAAGGTAGCTCCCTTCAGCCGTGCCTCAGGCAGCAGCGTGCACTCCCTCTAGTGTCGTCATACCTCCTCTCCACTTGTAAATAGAGCAATATTTTTAGCCATTGCACTGTAACTGTATAAGCTAGAATATGACGCAGCCTTAGAGTAGCTTCATTACGTCGTATATCAACGAACCTACGCTCTTACACACAAACATTTTTAAGCCTGTTAAATTACAAAAATGACGAACTTTAAGGCCTTGAAGTTAACAGGGTCATTAAGATTACGATGTAACCATTTTGTTCAAATTGTTACACATGTTTTTAGTGAAATGCCGGACCTTTTCTGCCCACTATTAAAAGGCGTTGGCAGCAACCTTCGCAGCATCCCACGCGCCCTTCGTTCAAGCAAATCTAGAATCTTATCTGCCATAAACTGTCAATTTCTTTGCACGAAGAAGTTCTCTCGATAAAGGGCCAAAGCCACTGTGGAACAAACTTATCTCTCGTTAGAGGGCCAGTGCCATGGTAAGACTAACTAATCTCTAGTAAAAGGTTCTCACTCACGTTGAAGGGACAGTGCCATGGTAAGAAACTAATCTCTAGTACAAAATATATTTTTTCGACGAATGCGACCTCGTATAATTTTCAGTCACCCAGTGAGTTGATTTGATTTGAGCCTCACTTCCACCAGAGCCTCAACGTGAGTCATAATAGGCTTTCCCGTAGGGCGCGTCACCCAGTGAGATTTATAGATCTTCAAAATCATTGAAACACTATCATATACACAGACGTGACTACACTTGGCCTCTCATATGTCAATGGTATTTGTGGCTGTTGTTTCCCATCATCAACTTTTCCTCAGCAGTTTTCATTTACAAATCCTCGTATTAATTAATTTACTTTGCTCACGATTGTTTCCTAAGAAATAACCCTTTGTAATCTACGTAACAAAAAAGATTACATGTTCATCTTAAGTGCTCTAGTTCATCTATTGTTTGGAGTACAAAGGTGCCGATACATGGAATTCGGTCCCTGTTGTGACAAGAACGCGTTGTAGAATATGTTCTTTGAAACGTAATCTGAAATGTTACCAGTTTTAAGTTGCACGCGTAGGTATTGTAACTTCATTATTTGCCTCTATTAGCATTACGGAAGAACTCCCATTTATTCTTTATGAGATCCTATAAATACAAACTGCAACCATCTTCTGCAGCTGGTTCCACCTATGTTATAATACATGAATACCATCTTCTGCAACTGCCTCAACAGCCACTTTTACATGGAATACAAACTGGTGACCATATTGTGGTAATTGGTCTACAAGTTGGGCTATTGTCGGGGCCTCACTAGTAGGGCTACTCTGGTTCTTTAATTGATGGCTCGTGTCATGGCAACTTCAACAACTAGCAAATAGCGCTAAGAAATCCTACTTTAACGTGACTGAGTCCATACAACACATTTAATCTAAAACTATTTTTAAACGGGGCAGTAACGAGAGGAGGAGGAGGGGGCGGGGGGCTCAACACAGGCCTGCTGCTCAGATGCTCTTCACCACACACCCTTTGCAGAACTGGTTCAAATATATGCGGTCATACAATTATATTTCTCCTTTTAAAGAGAAAGTTGGGATATATTTTCGCTCAGATATTCATAGGCAGTAAATTTGTTTCCCTCTGCAACTTATTCCAATATTTTTTTTATGTTCATATTTAGATATTCAATGCTGTTAAGGTATCCGTAGCACTTATTAAGGTGTCTATTAAGGTGTCTGTAGCAGTTATAAAGGTGTTTAGTAAGGTGTCTGTAGCAGTTATAAAGGTGTCTATTAAGATGTCTGTAGCAATTATTTTGTACCATTGCATGACACTGGGACGCAGGAAAACTCTTCATTGAAGCACCCATGACTCGAGGAACACACATGGGACCAGTTTTTTTAACTAGGGCACCTTTATCGACTCCAGAAATCTAACATCGTTTTACCGAGAGTGTTCATATTTGTTTGTATGGTTGCATGTATACAACCGATACGACAGGATGAAGCAGCCACATGTTTGTGTATACTCATGCAAGTCAAAACTCGAAAATTGGGGATTTGTCGAGTAGATATCACACAGGATGCATGTGAAACACTTGACAAGTTTTGAGGGCACAGGAAGGCTTCATCATGGTACAATGGGTGCAGGTGAAACAATTGATAACAGTATTGAGGACATAGGCAGGCTTCAAAATAATACAATGTCTGCATGTGAAACACTTGATAACAGTATTGAGGGAACAAGAAGGCTTCATCATAGTACAATGGGTGCAGGTGAAGCACTTGATGCGCGTATAGAGAATGTAAGGAAATGCATCCACTCAAATTACAGCCTAATCACTGTTTGAGCAGTCACTAAAATTACAAAATTGTATGAGTCACTTTTCCATGACAATCATCGTTTCCACGGGTCCGGAGAGGTCACCAACATCCCCGGGCATGGGAGTGCGAGCACATCGATCCACAAGCAATGAATTTGGTTCAATATTTATTTCACGGCTAGGCCCTGCACACCATTTCCCTCCCAGCGTGGTAGTTGGCGAACATCGTACACTTTTCAAACTGATGCGACAGGTTACACACCTCGTTTGATAGCGAGGCTACGGATATGAGGTACACCGCCTTCCTCCTTCAGAGAACACCTCCGCCAACACCGGCAACAGTTGGTCCGTGTCTCGTGTATGCAACAAGGACTGGCAGGAAGGGAGTGTGGGGGCGCTGGAGGGCGGGGGCAGCGTGATGACTCACCCAGAGAGAGACTGACTGTCCTGTATTCTCTAGACTCAGCTCAAGGAACGAGGAGCCGCTTCTTTTGCTTGGGTGGATTTGCCACACGTGGAGAATCAGACACTTTGCTGTAGTGGACGGAATCCACTACAGCAGGGACATTGACAAACGACGAAGGTGTCTTTCACAGCACATCCTCTATGGTGTGTTGGAGTTGATTGATAACTTTGAGGCAATTGTACAGCGAAGTCATGATGCGGCAAAATGATGAGAGGTCTCAACGTGTTAAAAATAATAGTCGGAAAGTTATTCACACTTGTACAATGATTTTTTTTCTGACGAATGTCTGTTATTATACCAGGTTTTGTGGATGAATCTTTTATTTAACTTAATTTTTTACTTTTTAATTCATGAAGTGAAAATTTTAAAATACAATCGCGTGCAAATCAAGGATTGAAGCTTCTATCTGATTAAAATAAATAAACAATTTAAAATGCCATGAGGCATCTTTAGCAGTAGACTCTTTTCTCTTTTCTCCTTGCCGCCGAAAGTGTGAATACTTTCAAAGCATCTTGACCAATAGGAAGATTTGGCTTGAAAGTAAGAAGGCGAGTACTACTGTGCCTTAGTCACGTGAGAGATCACCTCTTAACACGAGTACTACTGTGTCATGGTCACGAGTGAGGTCACCTCTTAACACGCGTACTACTGTGCCATGGTCACGCGAGGGGTCACCTCTTAACACGCGTACAACTGTGTCATGGTGACGTGAGAGGTCAACTCTTAACACGAGTACTACTGTTCTATGGTGACGTGGGAGGTCACTCCCAACACGAGTACTACTGTGCCATGGTGACGTGAGAGGTCACCTCTTAACACGAGTACTACTGTGCCATGGTCACGTGAGAGGTCACCTCTTAACAAGCGTACTACTGTGCCATGGTGACATGTGAGGTTACCTCTCAACGAGTACTACTGTGCCAAGGTGACGTAAGAGGTCACCTCTTAACACGAGTACTATTGTGCCTTGGTGACGTGGGAGGCCACTCCCAACACGAGTACTACTGTGCCATGGTGACGTGAGAGGTCACCTCCCAACACGCGTACTAATGGGCCCTGGTGACGTGAGAGGTCACTTCTCAACACGCGTACTAATGCACCATCGTGACGTGAAAAGTCACCTCCCAACACGCGTACTAATGCGCCATGGTGACGCGAGAGGTTACCTCCCAACACGCGTACTAATGCGCCATGGTGACGTGAGAGGTCACCTCCCAACGCGCGTACTAATACGCCATGGTGACGTGAGAGGTCACCTCCCAACACGCGTACTAATACGCCATGGTGACGTGAAAGGTCATCTCTTAACACGAGTACGACTGTGCCATGGTGACGTGAGAGGTCGCCTCCCAACACGCGTACTAATGTGGCATGGTGACGTCCTAACACGAGTACAGAATAAGTTGTCATCTTTATTCATCCACGCACGAGTGGTCAAGGTCCGTCTAGCTACCAGCACTCAGATCTCCGTCAGCTGTCTGCTCAATATTACACCCCCTTCTGCAGGAGGCTGGTGAGTGTCTCCGGGGAGGCTGGTGAGTGATTGAGGCTGGTGAGTGGGGGAGGATGGTGAGGGGGTGAGGCTGGTGAGTGATGGAGGCTGTGAGTGGGGGAGGTTGGCGAGTCTTTTCTACGAATTACTTCACCAGAGAGATATCAGATTTATTTAATTGCTGCATGGGCCATCGTGGCCGAGTGGTTAGCGTGACCGACTGCATTGACAAATCTCTGGTGCTGCATGTTGGAGGTTCGAGCCTCGTCAAGTCACGAATTCTGTATTTGTTCAGTTTCAGATGAAGCAATACCCTACGACTGTTTTAGATTCTAGTTAGGGTTTTAGATGTCTGAAGTGCTTATCTAGATCTTTGCTGGTGAACAGTTTAGTTTGAGAGACGAGCTTCTCTGGCCTCATGGGTTTCCATGGGTGCATTTCGGGATTTGCTTGCAGCCTGATTAATTGTTAGTCATCCGCAACTGTTGTATCGGCCCAGGGGGCAGTTACGTGTAAGGCTGTGGGCAGTCATTTGAGGTTGTGCGGCAACTTCTTCTGGACACTCTGGTGGTTGGGTGGTGTGTCTTACTGACTTGCTAGTAATGAAGCCAGGAGATTGGTAGCATGACACCAGCCATACTCCTCTTCACTACTTTTGGTTGGTCGCTATTGGTGTTTTTATGCTGCAACAATGTATTTGAGCAGCCATCCGAGTTTGTAGGGTCAATCACGGTAGTTATTTTGCACATCTTTTAGAGTTCACATCTGTTAGTCCTTGCTTGGAAATTTATTAAGAGTATAGGCGGGTTAATAGGGTCAATGTTATTGATGGAGAGGGTCTCCGGTAGTGGAGCTCTTCTATGCCCTTTCTTTCAAGTTTTTTTCTAATAGTCCCATTGATTACTTTTCATTTTCAAGATTTTGCTTCCCATTTATTTGATCCAAACCTCAACGCTTTATTGATTAGGTCTTCCCAATACAGATATGCTTGATGCTTGGGTTTTGCTTGATTTGCATCTTTTAAAGTCAATTTCTTGCTCGTTTTGCAGCGTTCTGTGTTAATATATTATTCCTCAGTTAGCATGGGCTTATTATTGTTATGATTTCTTATTCAACAGGCTTCTTGGGAGCTCATACCTATTTGCCCCTCAGTTCCTTTTACCGGCTGAACCAGTGTTGAGCACCAATTAATAGGTCTCTTCTTTTATTAGGTGGAATAGGAACTTCAATTTGAGCCTTCTAGCTAATTCAAAGTTTTACGTGCTTCTATTCAATGAAGTTGAAATCTTGCTAAATTATTACTTCCCTACCTTAGTAAACTTTATTTATAGTGCACAAAGTCTCTAGCAGAAGCGGAGAGAGTACCCCAATCTTTGGGTGTAATAGAGCGGTCACCAACATAAAAACTAGCGCTTTAACAGCGATTTTTTTTTCTGAAATGAATCAAATACAGTTATTCTGTTGACTCATCGGCGTCGAACCAGCCGCTTATAAACACACACCCTCCTCCAGTTGGCCCCTGGCTCAGTCGTATGGCCAGAACCTCAGGCCCAAGCTAGCCCACAGTCTCCATCAGAGCTACCTCCGAGGCGTTTTGCTTTATGTTTTCATAGTTCACTGAGAACGGTCTCAAGCTAGCCCAAAGTTGGCTAAGTTCACCTCCGAAATGACGACACAAAAACTACGAGGTTACGTATTCCATCAGTAAAAACAAAAACCTACAATTCCGATTAGCGGTATATATTAAAATGAAACGCCTCTCTAATGCATAAAAACACCTCTATAAGAACATTATTTTGAACCTTGAATGATTTTTTAGTTTATTCAAACATTATTAAATAGTTCCTTGAACATTTCACGTCTTCTGTGTTTTTAGTTCACCCTAACATTAGCGTTGATGAACTTGCTATTTTTGAGGTAATGAAAATTAGCTCGTTTGGGGTGACGCCGGTGAACTTTGCCGTGTCGCCCTTTCAACCCCAACGAGTTTAGCACAAGGCGACACGATTTTAAAGGGCTGGGTGACACACGTGAACCTTAATCACATAAGGAGAAACGTCTCTGTACTCAGCCCTAGTTCCGTGTCTCGACGCTCGGCTCGAATTGACCAATGGCAATGCGCAGACACTCTCGACGTCCCTCTACCAGCGCTGACGTCATTACCAGCGATGACGTCCCTTTACCAGTGCTGACGTCCCTCTACCAGTGCTGACGTCCCTCTACCAGTGCTGACGTCCCTCTACCAGTGCTTACGTCCCTCTACCAGTGCTTACGTCCCTCTACCAGTGCTTACGTCCTTCTACCAGTGCTTACGTCCTTCTACCAGTGCTGACGTTCCTTTACCAGTGCTGACGTTCCTCTACCAGCGCTGACGTCCCTCTACCAGCGCTGACGTCCCTCTACTAGCGCTGACGTCCCTCTACTAGCACTGACGTCCCTCTACCAGCGCTGACGTACCTCTACCAGTGCTGACGTCCCTCTACCAGCGCTCGTCCCTCTACCAGCGCTGACGTCCCTCTACTTGCGCTGAAATCAATGCCAGCTGTTCAAGCAATGCGCACAAATTTCTTCGCAGCAAGCAAAACAATGCGAACGTCGGTAACCAGTTCCCTTCACATTACAGAAATTGGCAAATGGGGCTTTCCTGGTACTACAAATATGTTCAAAGAAGAACAGTCTTAGGAAGCATCGGACAAATAATTTCCAGTTGTCTTGACGTGTACATGGAAAGGTGTATAAGATTTACATTATATCCCTCAACCTGAGAAAGGTTTTTGTGCTTGTAGAATTATTAATTATATTAACATGGGATTATAGAATTAAATAAGAGGTACTTTCGGTTACAAAGATAGAGATCCTATTTTTAATTTTGCGTTTTGCTTATGACATCCCTGCACCGAGGTTGTTTGTTTTATAGTAACTGCATCTGCATTTCCTCAAGACGTTTGGCTGTAAACATACAACCATAAAAAGTTACCTAACTACATACAATTTGATTTAAATGCAGTTTAATTAAACGAGAAATTAAAAATAAGGCCTCTATCTTTGAAACCGATAGTACAAGAACTATGCATTGGACAAATTGAGATGCTGTATGACGTGGCTATAGGTTATGATGGAGTAAATACCTGGCCATCACCATGAGCGCTGGCGCTGGTTTCTAGGCACCAGGGTATTGGAAAGTTAGGAAGCTCAGTAATATTTTCCCCAGTGGCATGGGGAAGACAAACTTGATACCCTCACCGTGTCATAAGAGGCGACTGTTAAACAAAGTCTCAGCTCGGCATCAGTGGCAACGTACTTCGCTGGCTGCTCGCCTGGCTAACAGGACGCAAGCAAAGTCAGCATCGGCCAGGCTCTGTCTGAGTGGGCCCCTATTATCTCTGGGATGCCCCAGGGCAGCGTCCTGGGTCCTATACTCTTCCTCATATGTGTAAACGACATGGATGCGGGGCTTATGTCCAAGGTATTGGAGTTTGCCGACGGCACGAAACTCTATCATGCAGCATGGAGGACGAGAGACAGAGTTGAGATTCAACAAGATCTCGAAAAACTCGTCCAATGGTCGGAAGCGTGGCAGATGCCCTTCAATGCTGCAAAATGTACAGTTATGCACCTGGGGTGTCGTTATGCCAACTTTAAGCACACGATGGAAGCGATCTTGCAACTTTTGAACAGCAGAGAGACTTGAGAGTCCTTATTTCGAAAGATTTGAAATGGGACCCACAGGTCGAAGAAAGTTACAAGATAGCTAACCGTAACCTTGGATTCATCTCCCGTAACTTACTGTGTAAACGAAGGACATAGTATTGCCGTTGTACATGTCCCTCGTATGTCCCACCTTGAGCATGCATTCCAATTCTGGTCTCCACACATGAGGCGGAACATAGTTAAGCTGGAACGAATCCAGCATCGTGCAACTAAGCTCATCCCGCAGCTACTAAGCTCATCTCGCAGCAAGAGCAACGAAGGCTGAGGGGTCAGCTTATTGAAATCTTCACATACTTGAAGGGATTCAACAACGTGAGCCCTGTCAGTTTCTTAGACAGGGACCACAACATCCGTACCCGAAACAACGGGGTCGAGACTTGTGGAAAAACGTTTCGCTACGACTATAGCGCATTACTTTTCTCCGATCGCAATCTCGCGGATTTGGAAGAACTTACCAGCTGTGGTAGTTGGCTCTGAATCCGTGAACGCGTTCAGAAATGCACGTGACAAGCACTGGGCTACGTGAATCGTTTAACGTGAGAATGACATGACTTTCCCAGGAGCTGTCGAGGCTAAAATTATTGGGATATTGAGTAGAAGCATGACACGGCACTCTTCATAATTCAAATTATTACTAATAATTTCATTATTAGTAACAATAATCGCACAGTCGTTGGTAATGATAATTGTTAATTATTACTTGTAATTTCATTATAAGTAGCAATGTAATGACCATTGTTGCTAACCAACTCGACTCAAGCGACTGCAAAATCTTTATATCGAAAGGAAACATTTCTACTATTAACATTGCAGGTAGAGACAAACTGATAATACTACATTGCAAGTACAGACAGATTGATAATACTACATTGCAAATACATACAGACTGGTGATACTGCATCTCTGTACGACTATTTCTACCGGGATATTCCGGATGAGAGGTGTTACGGCGACTCGCATCCACCCCTAAGCCCACGTCAGGGCCACCGGTACTGGGTGTGAGCCCGTAACGGTACTCTCGATCACCAATCCCGCTAGCCTAGGAGGTATCTGCTGTCCTAACGGGACAAGCAGATGCAGGGCCTATGGTATCCTGTGAATCGAAACCGCTTAAGAGAAGAGCCCTGCTCAACTTGATGCGGCGGTAAAGACCCATAGGGACATTATATA
>SDVV010038194.1:0-10759 GCA_016164225.1 Gammarus roeselii
CCATTGGGCTCAGGTTCAAATGGCTCAATCCTTCCGGGCCAATGAGGATAACCCTTGACTTTGGCGAAGATTAAGTTGTACGGCTTGAAGTCAGTCCCAGGCATGGTCGACGCCCGGGAGCGTCAAAACACAAATTAAGGTCACCAGCAGCTATCAGCACCGGGCGCACACAGACAACAGCCACCCGAACATGAGCCACAGAAACTGTTTGTTGCAGTCAGCACTCGGCACGGGAACAACTTAAATTTCAGAGTTGTTTATTAACACTTTTAAAAGGGTTTATTTTCAGAAAAAACCAACAACATTAAAATGTTTTTTTCTTTTTTTTCCAACAATAAAAGCGGCATCATTTGGTAAAACACTGATCAGCACGTGACCTCTTAAAACATCTCATTTTCAGTAAAAGCAGTTATTATGTAGCACGGGAGCGTTAAGACACAAATTATTTTTTGTTTTACACAGTAGCAGTTATTATGTGGCACGGGAGCGTTAAGACACAAAAGAGTGATGAGCATTTGTGTGAATGGCAGCGTGAGCAGCCCAGTTGCCGTGACAAATGGTGTGCCCAGGATTCTGTCAACACTCTACCAAACTTGGACACTAGCCTACATAGCTTCTCCTCTGAATCTGCAACCAGGGCCGTATCATCCGCAGATGGCAACTGGCTCAACTACCAGCTCCGCCCATTTGCTTCCAACAGCTCTAATCCATGACTCAGCATACTTGCGTTCACCTTCCTGACCACTCCATCCATATAGATGTTGAACAGCCAGGGAGACATCACGCAGCATAACCTCAGTCCACACTTTCACTGAGAACCAACATCAAAACTCTAAACCGCTTTCAACAAATGTCTGCCCACTACATACAAACGCAACACCCTCCACAGCGCTTCCCTGACAATCCTGTGGTTTGCCTCCTCCAGATCTATGAAAGCCCAGAACATGTCCCCTCTTTTTGCAAAGGTACTTCTCACAGACCTGTATCACTGCAAAAATCTGATGGCACACCCTTTACCACTCCTAAAACCACACTGTTCCTTACCAATTGTGCAGTCTGTACAGTCTCTTAATCCCTTTGATCAGCACTCTCTTGTAGAACTTACCAGCCACACAAAACAGACAGATACCTCTAGAATTGTAGCATTCATTTTCATCTCCTTTGCCCTTATACAGCAGAACAATGCAGGCACTGTGCTACTCAATTGGTACCATGCCTGCCCCAAAACACCAGTTCAGTAACCTCAACAACCATTCAACAATCGTTACTGCAGCCTCTTTCAGGCACTTGGTTGCAATGCCCTCTAAACCAGGGGGTTATCCCCTGGCATCAGCATCCCTTTTGGCTCTCATCACCATCCGCTTTACCTCATTTCTCCTCTCTTCATCACCTTCATAAGCCACCACTGACTTCACCTGCAACCACTCCTCAAATGCTCTTTCTGTTCCAGCACCAGCTTAACCTCCTTGTCTTCCATGTTCCACCACTGCACGCGCCAACATGGCGCACACCACACACATTTTTTGCACATCTCAGCAAAGCATCTCTTAACGTCTCCCATTCTTTATTTACATCTCTCAGGTCCTGTCTTCTCACAATGTCATCTTCCCTCAACGCCTGTTGGAACTCCTCAGCTCTGCTTCTCCCATTTAGTTCACTCACTTTCACTACCCCTCTTCCTCCTTCCACTCTTTTGTTGCCCTTCCATCTCTACTCCACTCTTAATCTACTTTTCTCCCCTCTCAACACCTGCACATCCAGCAGCCTCCCCACCACTCTCCTTGATATCAGCACAAAATTCATCAGCGGTTTCTCCACCACTGCACCACAGGCCGTCCTTATCCATGTGTACTTGTAGATATCTTGCTTCTTGAACAAACTGTTCCCAACCATCAACTCCTGCTCCACTGCATCTCCAACTTCCGCATTAAGGTCACCCAGTACAACTATATGTTTGCACATTCAACCCCTACATGTTTTGCACATTTGACCCCTTATTGAGTATGCATCCTGCATTATGAACACTAGATAATGTGGGGACTGCAGGCTGCTGGAGTACGTACAGAGAAGATGGACTAAAAACATTGGACTTTCTGGCATGAACTATAGTGGTCGTTTGAGGAGCCTGGATCCATTTTCTGTTAAAGGTTGGCTTCTTAGGGCAAACCTGATCAATATTGGAAAGTTGTGCATGATAAATCAGAAGATTAGCTAACTGTGTTTTCTTTGGCTCCAAGAGTTGGTAGTAGAGGTCATATGCTGAAGCTGGTGTTTCCTTCTCACTCTTCTGATGCCTGCGGTAGGTCCTTCAGTGTGAGATGTGTTGGTGTGTGGAATGGCTTGCCTGCTGGCATAGTGCCGTTGACATATAACTTACTATTAGCAAACCTTTGCTGATCTCATGTACGAGGAATTTTGAGTAGGCTGATGAAGTTAATTCATTTGTAGGGATGTGTTTGTAAATGTGTGAGTGCACACATATGATTTTTTTCCTTTTATTGTGTACGTAGGTATATATATTTGTGTGTGTATATGTATGGTATGTGTATTATATTGTATATGTGTGGTATGTGTATTATATTTTGTGACTAACAGAACTGCTGTATGATCAGTTGCCAGAAGCATAAATTTTCCATATTTTTTTCAGCTCCATTGTTTTGCCGTGCCTTCGCAGTCTGCCGTGCTGCGGCAATTGTGCCTCCTGTCATGTTCTGCAATTTGGCTTTGCTACTTTCATTTAAAACCTTGCTACTTTCATTTAAAAGTTACATAGATCTTCTCATGATAATTTAAAGGTCCAAAACTTGTTTAGAAAGATTTATGCTCCAGCCTGGGTGCCAAGAATTAGGGGAAATGAGGAAGGAATTTGTTAAGATGATACATTGTAGGAGCAGAGGGCATGTTTTTCATCCTGGATCACAGGACTAGTTCACTTAACTAATCAACCTTTATTTACTAATGGCCTGAATGCAAATTGGGTAATTAAGTATTAATATCCTCCTATCAGAAATTCAATTGAACCAAATTCTAAGCTATTTCACTCTTCATTATTCCTAAGAAATTTTGTCATTTTCAGGATCATTCAAAAAAACTGATTCAAATTTATATTCATCAAGATGGGGTTCCAGATGGGGTTGAAGTGGGTGCAAGCATTAGACTACATTTACTGTGAGTCTTTGTCTCTGGAGGTAAAAAAAAAAATGTTTGGACAAAATAAGGTTTGAGCTACCATAACATCTTTCACAAGGGTGAGAAATGCAGACAAAAATGTAGAAGGATTGCTGAAGTGGACCCGCCCGGTAACAATGCAGTTCACCAGAAATCTATTTCAGGACCAGGGAGATTGATGGGCTGGGTGGGGTGAGTGGACTATGGTGAGCGGCTCAAAGCAATGCAGTTGTTTTCTGTGAGGAGAAGGTTTTTGTGTTCTGATCTTGTGAAGTGTGGGAAGATTTTTTATTGTTCTGTTGATTCAGGTTTGTCTGCTCTGTTTGAGAGAGCTCCAGATGTTGGCACACATGGGCATTCTTTCAAGCTGGTGGTTCCTTGCTGTCAGACGGACTATAAACGCAGATTCTTTTATTCCCCCTGTGTGCAGATTTGGCACTGGCTCCCCGCTGATGTGGTGCAGTGTGGTTCCCTTTGCAGCTTCAAGAGGGCCCTGGCGGAGGAATTTGGGGCAGTGTTGTATAAGTTTTGCTGGACTTAATTGTATGTGATATTATGCCTTTGTTTGTGTTGCTGACAGTTGTGTGCAGTTGTTGACTGTCTTCATTGTTTTGTTTTCTTTGGACCAATTGTGCGCATTCCGACCAGCGTTCTGCTGCAGTGCCTGTCCCGTGCTGTTCTTTTTGATTGCTGGCGCGCTGTGGGGGGCTGCAAAGGTGAGATACAAAGGTGAGGGCCCCTCTCTCATACCGATCGAGATCAGCCTCTAAGAGCAGGAGGAAAAGACACCAATCGCCATGTCTTCTGAAGACATAAACCAAGGTGCACAGGTTACCTTATTGATGTAAAACTGTATTGCTCCAATTTTGAAGCTCTGTGATTAGGCCTAGGCCAAATCAATCGCTAGCCTTGGGGAATGACATCAAAAATAAATATGTCACACACTCAGCTGGAAATAAACAAGATATCAAAATAGGCAAATAACAATATATATTTGGTAAACTTTGATGAATTTGGAGGCATGAAGCAATGAAGGAAGTAGGCAGCGCACTACAACACTCCTCCCCCTTCCAGCTTCATACTCCATTGATATAAGATCAAATTCAACAAAGTTCAGCGTTGTAGCTAACATCGTTCATAATTTCAACTTAGTGATTTTAATTTCCAAAAGTTACTCAGATGCTCATGGACTACTCTTCATCACAGCACAATTTTCAAAGCTATTCAAGAGCTCATGGACTACTCGTCATCACAATTACAAACATACTCTTTAAATCATCTATATAGCAAGCAATAGCTCCATTAAAAAACATGATTTTCAATTCAATGAAGAATATAACCAGGAATTTTTCCCATTATTTCAAATATGGACCTTCACAATTGAATCTCAAATGGGTAGTTCCACATGCTGCACACCAGGGTGGAAAGGCTGGTGCATGCAGAGGGATATAATGAAAACAGTCTCAAGCGGTGATATTTGCTCCCACAAATCAGGCAAGCTCCAGCCTTCTGCCAGCACATGTCTTCACTGTGGCCCATCTTGCCACACCAATGGCAATGTTGCTTGATTTTCCAGCACTCTATGCCAAGATGGTCTCCTCCACATTCAGAACACAGCAATGGAAATATTGGTGGATGCAAAAACTTTGCTGATTTTATCCAACACTGGTGTTTTTACTGAACATTCTTCCATGCAGTATCACTCCAAGTGCTTCCACTCCCATCAGATTATCCACTCCCATAAGATTATCTGTGGCATTGTTTTGGTCAATATTAAAGTTATCACACAATTGATTGCCAAGACAAAGTTGGACAAAGGTACTGTTGCAGGCTCTATACCAATGATGTTGACTTGAGGTTTCTCATCACTAACAGAATGTGGAGACTCAACTGAGAGATTCAATCATGTCAACCTCTTTAAATGAAAAACTTTCAACCCCCTATAGAATCAGACTTGGGATGCTCTCTTCTCATGGAATCATCTGACCAGTACAGACTTTTGGCTTTCTTGTAAATAATTGAAAACCAATTTTTGTATGATTTGGAGAGGGAAGGATTTCGGTCTTTTAGAGCCAGTATACCCATACTCAGGTCGACCAATTTCTCAAAATTGTCCAACCACTGTTTCAGCTGGTCAACAAAATTAACACCTAACAACCATTGAGGAAGACACGCAGCACACAGAAGGTCTCAAGTTGGGTCTAATGCTTTGCAAAAGGCTTGGGCAGATCTCTTACTGAAGAAAAATAATTTCAAACCACAGGATCCTTAATTTGCAGCGGAAGTGCTTGAATGGCCAGCATCCTCAGCACACGGTCGCTAGGAAAACAGAATGTGCGGCTAATTGTTTCCATGGTTCACGTTGTCAGAACACTAGCTTGTTCTGGAATATCTTCTCTCACTCTTCCCCAGTGCACCTTAGTTTTGTTCTCCATAGTAGCTAATCAATGTTCTGGTTTCCCGCTTAGGTAGCTTGTTGGGTCCCTGTTCGGATGCCACTGTTGAAGTCCACCGGCCTGGTAACAATGCAGTTCACCAGAAATCACTTTCAGGGCCTGTCTTGCAAACAGATTGAGATCAGCCACCAAGAGCAGGAGGAAAAGACACACCACTCCAATTGCCAAGTTTTTTGTAGATTAGTTTATTCATAAACCGAGGTGCACAGGTAACCTCATTTTTGTAAAACTGTTCTCTGTTACAATTTTGAAGCTTTGTGAGTAGGCCTAGGCCAAATCAATTGCTAGCTATGGGAAATGACATCCAAAATAACCAAGTCACACACTGAGCTGAAAATGAACAAGATATTAAAATAGGCAAGTAACCATATATCTTAGGTAAGCTTTGATGAGTTTGGAGGCATGAAGCAACAAAAAAAGGATGTAGGCAACGCATTACAACAGGATCAAGGACACATAGGTAGCTATATATAAATGGATCATTAATGCCAGCAATTCCTTCCTGACAAAATTGTAATAGGATGAAAGGATTTTTTTGTAATTTGGAGATTTTTTGATATATAGTTGGCTACAGCATAGCTGCCTTCTGATAGCCTTCTTTGCCCATGGTGTTTATAAGATGGCCTTTTTGAACCATCCAAGAGACCAACAAAAAAGTCCCAATTGGGGTCAGGGAGGCTCAAACCTACAACCTTCAGCTCCCAATGGCAGTGTATATATTATGAGCGGAGTATGACACGCAACCACTCGGCCACCAAGCCCGCTATTTTTTACAAGCTATCAGGTTAAGGCTTCACCTACATCAAGTAGCTATTACACCCAAGTATGCAGCCTGTACCACCTGTACAACCACACCAGAGCATGCCAATTTTGTATGGCAATACTTTCTCTACATATATTTATTAGTCCATTTACAAACTCTGTTCATTACAATATATTTTAAAATGTTCAATGATAGAGCAATTAAATTCATAGATTTGATCCAGCAATAGCTTTTAACACAAACTACTGATACAGATGCACATGTTAGAACAAATTACAACACACTAATTAAAGCAGAAAATATCTGACATTTACAGGGTAGTCAGGCACAGCCAAGATCACAAATATTAGATCTAGAAGAAGATCTAGAAGATTACATCCTGTAGAGTCATTCAATTCAATAAACCAAAGAGTAGATAGACTTGATCCAACATCCAGATCCTCAGGAATCTATTGATGAATTGCCTGCTACCAGTAGCTAACTATAGCACTAAGCAGTGGTGCTGTTGTTGTCCAAGTGCATTCATCTTTGTCACAATGAAATAAGCTTGTCATTTTACCTTTCACACCAATATCAACAAAACCCTCAACCTGTTAGCTAAGAAGCCACACAATTGTGAAAAAAATTACTTAAAGGTATCACATCAACTGAACTTTGGGAAGAGTATGATGGAAAATAATATAGGTAGCCAAGATCAATAATTCCATGAGATTGAATTCCATTTGAGAACAAAAGAAGGGGAAGGATGCTGGGGAAACCAGATTAGCATGGTTGCTCCCAGGACCCACCAATTTTCCAAGGTTGTTACACAAAGTTTGGAGTTATACCCAAGTAGGAGTGAATCTCCTAATCCCTGCAGAAAATAAACTTTCTACACTAACCAATCAGGCACTATCAACTCTTGTGTCTCTTGCCTTTGCAGCCATCTCCAGCAGCACCAAAAGCCAATGAGGAGCACCAGAGATGTGAGAGACCAGCACAGCCATGCACACTAGTCTAATAATGAAAACAGCTGTGTTAACACAGATAATAAACTGTAATTATTGCACACCATTGGCTATTATGTGAGCTTGGTTCCCTTGTGTCTTCCTTGCCTGGACTTGAGATGGGGTGGGGCACGCTGGGGGTTTGGGGATGTTCAGGTATAGCTACATCTACATGGCCAACTTATGGTCCATTGTTTTCAGGTTCATCTTCAGTATCCTTGGCGTGTAACACCACTTCTGAGCAGCCTTCTGCTCTTCGGGAACAGTCTTCAGTCTGTGAAAAGGGTGTGAGGAGACAAGGTGAATCCTCCACTATCCAAGGTCCCAAGGTGGGGGCCAAACAATTGAGTGATGTGGCCTGGAATTGGAGACCTGTATCCTAGCACTGTTCTGTGTTTGTCAGCAACCCAGAATTGAACCCTGAGTCTGTTGGATCCCTTACCAAAAGAGATGTCTACATGTCAAATTAGAGTTCAGTCTGCATCTGGCAGTCATTCTGCCAACAAGTCACTTGCTGGGTCCATGGCCAAAAAAGCTATAGTTTCTAGAAAGGGGATTTGTGTAGAATTGAGACTGTCAGTGCTGAGGGTGTGCACAAGAAATTTGCCAAAGTTTGCTTGGCCATGGACAGAGGACTTGTGAGGATCGGCGAAACTAGCTTTTTTAGAGCTAAAGTTCTGGATTGCAATCGAAAAAGAATGCAGCTAGGTGGTGCCAAAAATTTAAGATTTTTGGATGAGTTAAAATCTGTTTTCATACAGAAGGACTTGACCTACAGACAGGGACAGGAGATATTGAGAGAAAGGCTGCTGTTGACAGTGGGGCGGCAGCTGCAAACCGGGGTGCAGTTGGGCGTGGAGGCAGTGATATTGCTGGTGGTCAAAAAGTAGTTTCTTGGAGAGTTGAGAAGCACAGCAAATATGTGTGTTGGGAGACTTTAATGCCTCGCCGCACATGCCCAGGTTTGTTGAGAATGAAGAGTTTTTTTCTGAATATAATTCTGTGTTTCAGGCCACTCTGCTTCTCTTGCCAGATACATACACTCATGTAAATCATGGCTCTCTATCCACCTATTGGATTGACAATATTGATCTGTCTTTGATATTCTTAGATGCAACTGTTTCATGTTACACATTGCCTGATGTAGCCTGTATGGATCACTGTGTAATAGGGGTTACTCTAAATGCTGGGAGAATGCAGACCCCTCTGCAAAATAATCCTCACGTGGGGAAAGCGATTGACTGGAACTTTGACAACAAAGTGACAACGGATCAATTTCATGTAGAACTTGATACCCTTTTATCACACATTCCTAATAGGCTGCTCAGAATGAATGAAGTAACCAACAATGAACAACTGAATGACCTGTATGGGTGCATGGGACATTGTATCCCAATTGCTGGTCGACAAGTTTTTGGAGTGAGGAAGCAGAGTAGATACAATGTCCCTGGGTGGAATAAACAGGCAAAAGAATTGAATTATGCTGCAAGGGACGTGGTGTTTCAGTGGAATGTTGCAGGAAAGCCTTGAGGGGGTCAATTTGAAGTGGCAATGAGAATAGCCAAATCCCATTTTTGTAGGGAACTCATGTTTTTAAGAGAAAATGAACCATTACAAGCGCAAGCATTTCTCTCAAAGTTGCATACAGGTAAATGCAAGGACTTTTGGAAAGAAATTCCAGCACTTAACTTCAAGAAATAATTACTTTTACTCACTGTTGCAAGAATTACGGGCATGGATAACATTGCAAGAGACTGAGGGGAGCACTTTTGCACTTGGAATGCTGTTGCCACAGATGAAAATAGAGATTGGGCTCAAGTAGCCATTAGCAGTGTTCCAGTTGTAGACAAAACGATCAGTGTTGCCAAGGTCAGGGCCATTGTAAAAGGATTGAAAATTAACAGGGCTGTTGGCAATGATGATATTCTTGGAGAAGTGTACAAGCATGCCTCTCACAGATTGATTACGGTGCGACTCTCTTCCTCTCTGGCTGCTCTCTTCTTCTCTGGCTGCTCTCTTCTTCTCTGGCTGTAATGCATGTAATTGTTATTCCGCTTCTAAAATGAAAAACAAAGGACCCATCTGCCACAAATAATGGCTGCCCCATTGGTATTGCAACCTCAATTTCCAAACTTTTGGAGCAGATCATTCTGGCAAGATTGCATGCAAGCATGTTTGTTCACAGCGGACAGTCAGTTTGGTTTCAAGGAGGGCCATGGTATGGAAATGGTTATTTTTGCTTTGAAACAGACAGTAGATTACTATAGAAATAGGGACGCTCCAGTAATGCATAATTTTGCACTTTCACTTGGCTGTCTGTTCTATGAATGTTGCAGCAAACTTGTTAACCGAACGTGTGTGAGTGTTTCTTCTCATCTATAGTCATAATGCAGTTATTAAGTTAAATTGTTATTCCGTGTTTCAAACACAACAGTGAACAATTTAATATTGCAATTTGGCTATTGTTGCCCCAGATTGCACAATTTGGCAGGCAGCGCACGCGAACATTGATAAGAAATATGTTTAGCGCACATGAAATCTTGAGATGAAGCGCACGTGAAGACACTTTTCAAAATATTGCACGCGGAGACAGTACATCGCACGTAAACAATTTTTCAATAATATTTGTTGTGCTAGAATTTCATGCATGCATTTTTCTCCATAGCATATTAATTCAAGCTGACACAGAGATTCCTAACCACTGCGCATCACCATCATTGAAGAACTACTAATCTCTGTGACCGAACAGTCCGGATCGTCATCGGTTACTGAGAGAAACGAACGAAAAGCAATATCGCGTTTTTTAGGCGGGAGAATAAAAAATTGACGATCCACAATACAACGAGCAATATCAGTCAAGTCAAAGCGCATCAGCGTTTGGTATGAATGCAACAATAGCGAAACTGCAATATTGAATTATGCCCTGCATGGTTCGAATGACAATTTAACATTACTGCATTTTGACAATAGATAGAAACGAACACCAACGTCACACACGTTATGTAAACAAGTTTGCTGCAACATACATGGAAAAGACAGCGGCGTGGAAGTGCAAAATTAAGCATTGATAGTAATGGCAATTTTCAATAAGAACTGACAGGTATTGTTCATTATAATTTATAACTACCATAAGAAAGATTATCATCTAAATGCTACATTCTGTTTTGTATGACGCTTAGTTGGTGAAAGACGCTTACATCTATGTGCGTTCATGTCAAGCTCTATACACAAGTAGTTCTGCAGTCTGTTTCTTGGCGCTCGCAGCCTTGCAGATCTAGTTCTCTGTTTTGTATATATTTGTCAGTGTCTCTGACAGTGGCGCACGTAACTCAGCAAACATACTGCTGCGAGCGCACGCAAAGGTCTAGATATGCCGATCTCAGCTT
>SDVV010038195.1:0-10759 GCA_016164225.1 Gammarus roeselii
AGGAACCCATTCACAACTTTGCCTAGCTCTGGCAATACCAGTTTGGTTTTAATTTTAGGAACCCACAATGCATTTACTGCTTTACAGGCATCACCGATCATGAAATTACCTTCAACAACATCAGTTATATATCTATGAGATTCATTAAAGCCATTAACGGTTACAGGAACGTTATGGGGAAAAACTGGCAAGTTTAGTTCCTTAGCTATCAGAGTCTTATTAAAGTGTGGCTGACAAGAGGAATCTTTCCTGCAGTGAATCTTCCGTTCTCCAACCTGGCAAGTAAAGGTAGGTAGAATAGACTCGCTTCAAACAAGAATCTGAAGGAAAACTTCTGTACTGACAGTCCCAGAAGACACGCCCTCACCCTCATTATCGTAACCTTATGAAGATTTAGTTAGAGTTTTTTAAGAGGGGCCATGTCCCGGGAGGTCTTATTCACACCACACAGAAAACTCATGTTCGCACCAGCACAAATATAGAGGGTGCAAGCCTCGATGCTCGTCAGTCGTTGCCGCTTTAAGAGCGGAATCTTGTAAATCGAATAGTCTCTCGTGGAGTGACCTATTTCTTTGTTACCGTCCTTGTCGGAGCAAAGATTACAAAATAAAAACGATTTAGTTAATCACGGACTCGAAGGGTAAGACAAATTTACATCGCCGGCATAACTCGCATAACCGGACGGGGGCTTCTGTGTATCTTTACAATTAAACGTGATCGCTCTCTCTTTCTTCACCTTTATCCTTTCAGACCCTTCTTTGTAACTTTCCAGAGGAGTGAAAAATGTGTTATTAACATAGCAAATCTGGACCAAGTGAGTTTGAAGATTATTGTTCATACCGGTCCAAACAAAGAATTGCAAGACAATGTCAATATACATTTTTAAGGTCTGGAAGATGTCTTACAGGATGGGCATCTCACTAACAAACTCACAAGGATTGTCCCCATGTGACAACTTCAGCGCAGAGAACCTACGAATAGTGTCGAATTTCTCAGACAAAACGTTAGCAAACGCCTTCTGCAGCAACTCCCGCATTTTCATAGGACTGCTCAGCAACAACCAAAGAATTAATTGAGGTCAATGGTTCACCCTTCGAACGTCGTTTGAGAAAGACAAACTTCTCGTATGAAGTCAACGATTATTTACTAAAAATACTCTAAAAGCTCTACAAGAAATGTTTTAAACTCATCTTTGCTATGGCCATATTGGGGAAGAGGCAATTCAGGCAACTTTAGTTTATTTGGCGTGAGGCTGGGAACAGCATTCGAGGCACTCGATGGAACCTTCTTTAGTGCAGCAAGACTCGCCAAAATCAGAACTGAGTAGTGATCTGCTCCGCTCAACTCTGCCCCAAAACATTAGACTGCCTCGTCTTCCTAACGAGCTTCCCAAACTTTGAAATCTATTTCTCTCTCCAGCTTTTTAATTTTAACGTCTATCTGCTCAAACTTGACGAAAGTGGTTGCTCGAACTGTGGAACTCATTGTGGCCAGCGCGGCCTCAACTTTGCTGTGCAATTTTGTAATTTGGGCACGTATATGAGCCCTACTTCTGGTTAAAACAGTGAAATCAGAAATGATCACGGCAATAGGTAGCTAATAACAGCAACGATGACATATTTAGAAAGTTGGCACGTATCAGCAGCAATCACTAATAATGTAGTTTCAAGATAATAAATAATAAAGGCGAACCAAAGCGACAACTAACCCCAAGGAGATCACACATAATCCACCGTCCAGTACCATATGTGTCCTGTCATGGTCGTCATAACAGAAACAACTTCAAAGACCAAGGGTCGGACCATTGACAACACACAGGAATAGAAATGAACAGTCTTAATTTCAGGTGTATTTTTAATTCACATGATGTGCACATCTTAGTTAACTTCTGACCAGTCTTTAATTCAGATAAGTAGTTAGTCAAATTATCGACTGCAAAGATCAATCATCATTTATAGAAATACAATGAAATTGATACCTGAAAAATAGTGATAGATAGATGATCACTAGAAAAATCACTTATCACTTTATAGAAATATTTAACTAGAAACCATCTATGTGAAAGATTCCTCAATGTGTCATTTAGTTTATAATGATCAACTATCATTTATCATTTTGTGTCTTTCAGAGATTGAAGACAAAATCACTATCAATAGTTCAAGATTAGTATAGAAATTTGGTGGAAGAAACTTCCCAGTTCAGTTACTGTAAATATAGTAGATTTTAACAACTAACGCTCCGCAAGTTTATTTTAAGTAGGATCTTACAGACTTCAAGCAAACCCAAACATGAACTTATAGACTGCACAGCACAGAAATTTGAGGCCCAGACTTACGTTCATATAAATGTTGGGTGACGAAGGTAGAGGACGGCGGCAGATGAACCAGGGATCCCCCAGGGCGCAGTCGACCCGGATTTTACTACATCTCCAGTGGAGTTCGTGACGGGAAGAAATCGTCCATGTAGAGGATCATCAAGGTATCCTCGATAAGTAGGCTGCAGTTGTCCACTCTTGAAGTCGATTAGCTTAGATTAAATTAGATTAGCTTGAAGATTGAACAAAATTAACTGGGGAAATAATATCGCCCAAAAATAGAATTAAGGCTGAACCCACACTCGCAATTGGGCTAGAACTGTAGGTTCTCAGGACCAGAACTGGCAGGATCCGGTTACAGCATCAACGGTGACAGGATCCTATGTGGTGTAGAAAGAAACACCATACACCACTGCCGACCGTCGCTCCCGCCGCAGCCTCTAGCTCCCTGTAGCAGACTGTCGCTCGTCCCTCGGCATGCCCGTGCTGCGCCTGATCACATCCAATGCTCGTGGTCACGTCCAATGCTCGTGGTCACGTCCCATCTGAAGAAGAAAAACGCCGAAGCGGTATCAAGGTGTTCTGAACAGCTGGACCAAAATATCTGCTTCCGTCAGCCAGAAAGTTCAATTGAGTCGCTGAAGCCATTTTAACTGGACAGGGTAGAATTTATGGCCAGGAATTATTCTGCAGTAAAGAAATTTCTGACATCGTACGCGTAAAAATGACTACCAACCTGTATTAAGCGAGATAATACATCTATAAACATTTTCACTTATTTAGTTTGATTTAGTTTGAAATACTCTCAAATGCAGCCCCAGAACCGAGCACATCAAGGCCATAATACTGATATTGTTTATGAGTCAACAATTTATTTTACTCACATTATGCCCTAGCTAATAGATAACCTTCGCTACCACTCATTGACGCCCAACAAATCTTTTCCACTTCAGAACTTTTCAAACTCAGCCGCCGGCAATAAACGGCTTTTGTACCCGAAGCAGTTTACGCCACGTTCTCTCGCCGGGCAATCAAGTTTCTTATTGCTTGCGTTGCAGCAGCGTGTAAGAAAAGGCCCAACCATCACTACTGCTATTGTGATGGGTCTGCCATCACCACTGGACTGCCATCATGATGGGGCTGGAAGATTAGGTATTGAAACAATGTATTTCACTACTATTAAATGCCAGACGAGCTTATTGTTGTTCCAGTGCCAATAATGGCGACCAGAATTAGTTAGAAAGTAGAGGAGTGCCATCTCTATGACGGACAGTAGTGAAATAAAATTCGTTCAAGGTAAGTCTAGAACCGAAAAAAAACTAGACTTTCCTACGTGAAATTTAACTCCATATGGAAATTTATCACGGTATTATGTCTGGACAACCCTTCTTTATGGATGGTATCAGTAAAATTTACGACGAGTTCAAATGTCGAGCGAAAATTACCATTGGAGATTTCTCTTAATCTTTAATCATAAACGAATTTTCTTTCCCTGCTGTACATTCGTTGGAGAGATTGTCAGAGACTATGAAATAAAAATTTCCAGCAGGAACATCTAACCATGAGATCTAGAGCTTGAGCTAGGATCCTGGAACGTCAAGCCTTCAGCTCTAAGTCTTATAGCTTGAGGTGCGAGCCTTCAGCCTTGACCTTCATTTCATTGTGTTTTAGCCAAGAGCTATTTCCTCCACCCATATGCTCTGGCCTTGGATTCTTGCAAAGGGCTCTTGATATTTTCCCTCGGGACGTAGCCGATTCCCTGCAAGCTTTACGGCTTGTGGAGATTGCAGACGGGGGTTGCAGGGGAGGGTATTCAAGGGCAGAGTTATGAACATGTGGTCAGGTCCGTGAGAATGTTTATTTCTGGCGCCCATTGGACCGCCTCGAATGTTTTTGATTAGATATCCCAAAGTTGGTTAATGCTTATAATTTGCTGTCCTAAGTCATTTTTCATCGTTTTGTGAGTAACTTCGATATTCTCGTAACATCCTGATAAAACATTTGTGCAATTTAATTTATTCCTCTGCTCAGAGGTTTTCGTATGATATAGACGCCATGAGTAGGGCCTCTTTGCGTTTTGTTCTCGATATCCCTGCATGGGGATTGTACACATCTAGCTGCCTCCTCTGGACCTAGAGGAAGCAGCCGTATGTGTATGAATTCTTAAAAACATAAACCTCCATAAAGGGAATTTTTAAAAACATAAATCTCCATGGCATAGCGCCTAATTTTCTTATGTCACACTTGGAGGGAAGGTCAATCTATATACGATCAGTTACGCTAGTATATATGAACTTAGGAGCCCTATTGTTTTTCACGGTCCTGCGTCAATGGTTCTCATTGGGTTGGCGTACACAACGTATGCACCCAAACATGATAGCGTCGTCAGCCCCTCCCTCACTCCCATCAACGGTCGAGTCTTGCTTTGCCAGCGGCACCATCGAACTGTCTATATGGACGGCGACTCCGTCAATAGCCTCACAAAAAAAACTGCTACCAGTTATTATTATTCACCAGCGATAAAAGACGTTTATTTTTTAACTGGAAAAAGACTGGCGTTACTGTTTGCTTGAAAAGCGGGCGCGATAACGGTCTTACTTCAAGATACTGTTTCACTAGTGTTGTAGCACTGATTTGGACACAGTAATGAACAATTGTCCATCCATTAACCATGTTACTCAATTAATACTGGAATAAAGTTATTTCTTATACTCATTATCGTCACACTCCTTTTCCAATGGTCCAAGTAATTGAATTTAAAATTCAACTGAATTGGAATTATGAAAGAGAAGTAACTAAATCAAAATCTCTTCCTCGTAGTATATTTATTTTTTATCTATTGAAAATCAAAAAGTGGATTTTTTTAAATATTGCAGGATTTACGGTTTATTTATGTGCTATGATACAGATCTAGATACAGACACTAGGCCGAATCCCCCAGAAAGGGGGTTAGCTGACAGCAAGACGCATCTCACATTCTTCTCATACACTCACACACACACACCTCAGCCCTTCTGCGCTAAAGGGTCCGGCCGGGAGACCCCGCAACACACCCTCCGGGTCATGAGTACGGTCCGAGGTCAACGTCGGCAGCAGGACCTGACAGTGTGACTGGCTTACTCCTGCCGCGTCATGATGTCCAGACCTCCTCGCCCACGACCATCCCGTCTCTCAACGTGATGTCATGGGCACGAAAGCACATCAGGCAACGTTAAAAATCATCCGTTCACAATCATTCTCCACTCACGCCTTTTCAGTGCACGGTCTCGCTACCTCCACATCCAAGTCTCTCCTTTCTAACGCCTGCTTCACACCATCCATCTACCCAGACATGGTCTTCCTCTAGGACTACGTCTACGAGCCTCCGCCTTCAACCCCATTTTCACCAATTTACCTTCATCCATCCCCACCATGTGCCCAAACCATCCATTTGTCCACTCCTAGCTTAACTTTCACCCACAACAATCTTGAGGACACCACATTCCATTCAGTAACGCTACTAACCAGTCGATCACTCAATATTATAACTCCAACTTTCTCGTGCCCAACCTTCCTTCAAGCCTGACTTTCTTACACTTACCACTCCAAACTCACACTCGTCCTTACCCTTCAATATCGTCTCACTCAGCGTCAACACATCAAAATTCCTCCTCACAAACCTCTTACCGATCTCTCCTCTTTGCTTCATTCGTACTACAACCATGCACATTCAGCCACCCTAACAATAGGATTCGTAGAGGCGTGAGCCTATAGTCTTCCGATCGTCGTTCAGTCTTTAAGGGAGAATTTTATAAATTTAAAAGTTTGAAATAGATATATTAGGTTGACCTCAATCCACAGATCATATATACCAAGTCTTCGTCAGAGTGAGCTGTTCTAAAGACAATATTTGCTACTTAGATTTACCTAATTTTACATTATCACAATCGATGGTGAGTAAATCTACCTCCGCATGCCATGCACCAATCGATGGACAATATTAGAGGAAACTCTATAATACCATAGGTGGACACTTTCCAAATCATCCGCGGTGTTTCTTCACCATACTTGTGGTTATATCCGCTTTGACCGTTAACATCAGCTGGGTTCCTTACCACGAGATACACTGTGACTAGTAGTGTTATAACACTGAACATGCTGATTGTGGGCCTCATTAGCCTCATTTGGGCTTGAGTGAACCATACATTTCCATATCTCGATTTGCATGGGTGGCATGCAGCAGCCGAGCATTCACCAATGGTCACCCCGGCATTTGATAGGAGCGAGTCACCATTAATTCCTGATAAGGGAGCACATTTTGTGACATCTTTCCTCTGGGCAAGTCTACTTTTAGTTGCCTTCGCAATTGAAAATGTCTTCACAAACAATTTCAAATTTCCACATGCTGCTTCGAAACACTAGGCCTGCAAGTTCGCTCATTTACAGAGAGGTAAGGGAGACGGGGTTACTAAGGAGAGGCTCCATGGCAACCTCCATGTCAACCTCAACCTCGCTCATTTACAGAGAGGTAAGGGAGACGGGGTTACTAAGGAGAGGCTCTATGGCAACCTCCAACGGGACGGTGTATGAGATTTTGACGGGGCCAAGTTAAAAGGCGATTAACCAGAAGAATGGCGGCTGATAGTCTTGAGGAGTCATTGACGGGTGGAAACTATTTTTCAGAATGTGGGTTTAAATGGAACGGCCAGTCAAGAGATGTGTAATTGCGCTGATCCAATACCCGGCGACTAGTGACATTGAGTTGGACGTAATGACTATAACAGAGTCTGCGGTCTTTTAGCAGTGTACCTCACGTGTCCTTAATTTTTTTCTCCCGTAGATTTATTTGTTCGATCATTGCCATCATCTTTGTGTATCATCTTTTTCCCGTAGATACATTTACTCGATCATTGCCATCATCTTTGTTTATTATCTTTTTCCCGTAGATACATTTACTCGATCATTGCCATCATCTTTGTATATCATATTTTTCCCGTAGATACATTTACTCGATCATTGCCATCATCTTTGTGTATCATCTCTTTCCCGTAGATACATTTACTCGATCATGCCATCATCTTTGTGTATCATCTTTTTCCCGTAGATACATTTACTCGATCATTGCCATCATCTTTGTGTATCATCTTTTTCCCGTAGATACATTTACTCGATCATTGCCATCATCTTTGTATATCATCTTTTTCCCGTAGATATATTTACTCGATCATTGCCATCATCTTTGTACATCATCTTTTTCCCGTGGATATATTTACTCGATAATTGCCATCATCTTTGTTTATCATATTTTTCCCGTAGATTCATTTACTCGATCATTGCCATCATCTTTGTATATCATCTTTTTCCCGTAGATACATTTACTCGATCATTGCCATCATATTTGTTTATCATCGTTTTCCCGTTGATACATTTACTCGGTCATTGCCATCATCTTTGTGTATCATCTTTTTCCCGTAGATACATTTACTCGATCATTGCCATCATCTTTGTTTATCATCTTTTTCCCGTTGATACATTTACTCGATCATTGCCATCATCTTTGTTTATCACTTTTTGCCCGTAGATACATTTGTTCGATCTGTCACTTAGCCGTACAGCCATGTGCTTAGGGGACAGATTTTCATTTTCTTACGTTACATAAATTGATTCGTATATGTGAGAGAAAAAATCAGCAGCTAAAGATGTGGCAGTATCTACCATGTTTTGTGTGCGAGCAACTCCATTGAATACTATAAAAAAATCTGAACGTAGGGCGTTCCATATGCCTAAAAACAGAGCAGTTAACAAATAGCAAAAGGATTACCAAGCTACACATAATCGATATTAGGTTTTAGACATGAAATTAGATTGGCTATTACTACGAAAGTTGTTACGTTTGAGGTGCCGTAAATTTGTTCGCAAGCTTTTTCGAATAGTCATGCCACCACCGATTCACTTTGAGACGGTTAACATGCACAAACCATACTCTTACCACATAGAGGGTTTTCACGGCCTTGCGAATGTTGGGCTAAAGAAGCCTGTACATAAGCTCACATTCGTCCAATACATTTATTTTATGAAAAAAAAAAATACATGAAAAAAGACGATATACGCAGAAAACTAATTCAATAACGTAATCAGAGAAACTTGACTTGTAAGAAGGCTATCGAAGTTCACCTTTATGGGAAATTCTTTTTGAACTATTAATTTAGGTGTGAATCCAATTCCACAGATGAAATTATAGTAAAAATGAAACTCAAATTATTCCAACCCCAAAAAATGGTGTATCGTCGTTTTAGTATTTGGCTCTGAACACGTTGCACTTTTGCAGATTTTTTTTTCTAACAGAGACCGACCACTAAGTGCTCCTTCTTCATTTGAATATTTCGGTTTATAATATCAATGTTGGACTTACGGCTCGACATCGCGTTGTAAGTCTACCGAGCGTTGTCTGTTCATAAGTCTACATAGTATTGCTTGTTCATAAGTCTACAAAGGGTCGCCTGCTCATACGTCTACAGTGCGTCGCCTGCTCATAAATCTACAGAGCGTTGCCAGCTCGTGAGTCTACAGAGCGTCGCCTGCTCATGAGTCTACAGACGTCGCCAGCTCACGAGTCTACAAAGCGTCGCTTGCTCATAAGTCTACAGAACGTCACCTGCCCATAAGTCTACAGAACGTCGCTGCTTATAAGTTTACAGAACGTCGCCTGCTCATAAGTCTACAGAACGTCGCCTGCTCATAATTCTACAGAACGTCGCCTGCTCATAAGACTACAGAGCGTCACCAGCTCATGAGTCTACGGAGCGTCGCTTGCTCATAAGTCTACAGAACGTCACCTGCACATAAGTCTAAAGAACGTCGCTTGCTCATGAGTCTACATAACGTCGCCTCCTCATAAGTCTACAGAACGTCACCTGCACATAAGTCTAC
This sequence comes from Gammarus roeselii, assembly GCA_016164225.1. Lineage (NCBI taxonomy): Eukaryota > Metazoa > Arthropoda > Malacostraca > Amphipoda > Gammaridae > Gammarus > Gammarus roeselii. Next base: position 9,224 of record SDVV010038195.1, read on the forward strand.
AGAACGTCGCTTGCTCATGAGTCTACATAACGTCGCCTCCTCATAAGTCTACAGAATGTCGCCTGCTCATAAGTCTACAGAACGTCGCCTGCTCATAAGTCCACAGAACGTCGCCTGCTCAAAAGTCTACAGAACGTCGCCTGCTCATAAGTCTACAGAACTTCACCTGGTTATAAGTCTACAGAACGTCGCCTGCTCATAAGTCTACAGAACGTCGTCGGCTCATAATTCTACAGAACGTCGCCTGCTCATAAGTCTACAGAACGTCACCTGCTCATAAGTCTATGGAACGTTACCTGCTCATAAGTCTACAGAACGTCGCCTACTCATAAGTCTACAGAACGTCGCTTGCTCATAAGTCTACAGAACGTCGCCTGCTCATAAGTTTACAGAACGTCACCTGCTCATAAGTCTACAAATTGTCGCTTGCTCATAAGTCTACAGAACGTCGCCTGCTCATAAGTCTACAGAACGTCGTTTGCTCATAAGTCTACAGAACGTCGCCTGCTCATAAGTCTACATAACGTCGCCTGCTCATATTTCTACAGAGCGTCGCTCATCTCCGAACCACAAACTATTACTGAACTCAAAGATTCCCTCCACGCTGAATTGAAGCAAATTAATAGGAGTACTTAGGCAGGATATTCGGCTCACTTGCAATTAGGAATCCTAAACTGCAATCGTGACATAATTTCCAATAACCCTTTTTTTCGTGGCCAACAATTGGCTTCATTTGGGCATGTATTGAGTTAGGTAGGGCACGTGCCTTGGTTACCTCCTCAGACCTTCAGGCATCATCACCAGACGGGGTGAAGAGGTTTTTACCACGGATGAAGACCCTCTCATTAGCGTGGCATGCAATTAGAAGGCGGATAACTTGGGGCCGATAATGGCCAAGAGCTTTGATGACAGGTTCACTTGCATGTGCCATCTGTACACTCTTCGAACCATCTATAAACTCTTCGTGTCATGTCTCTTCGTGCCATCTGTACTCTCTTCGTGAAATAGATTTGAGGAACATGCCACCATGCAGTTGGATGAATGCAGCAGTAGTGAGGATACTGCAGTTGGGAGGATACGGCTGCTGTGTGCATGCAGCTGTTGGGTACCTTCAGCAGTTGAGTGCATGCAGCAATTAGGAGCATGCAGCAGTTGGGTGCATGCAGCAGTTGAGTGCATGCAGTAGTTTGGTGAATAAAGCAGCTGGGTGCATTCGGCAGCTGGCTGCATGGAGTAGTTTGGTGAATGGAGCAGCTGGGTGCATTCGGCAGCTGGCTGCATGGAGTAGTTTGGTGAATGGAGCAGCTGGGTGCATTCGGCAGCTGGCTGCATGGAGTAGTTTGGTGAATGGAGCAGCTGGGATCATTCAGCAGTTTGGTGCACGCATCAGTTGGGTGGATGCAGTAGTTGGTGGAAGCGGCAATGGAGCAGCTGGGATCATTCAGCAGTTTGGTGCACGCATCAGTTGGGTGGATGCAGTAGTTGGTGGAAGCGGCAATGGAGCAGCTGGGTGCATTCAGCAGTTTGGTGCACGCA